>PVJD01007480.1:0-83972 GCA_004026545.1 Mormoops blainvillei
TATATAATCAGCTTCAAAAATTTAATAGTTCCCATTGTTAACATTCTTAACTATGCCTTTCTGCCCTTCCTATTATCAACAAACCCAAAGAATAAAATTTCAAAACTAGGATGTAGTCACACCACTTCATTTTCTGAAAGAACAAAATATTTATTTTTTCTATTCCACCATCTTCTCAAATTGGTAATTTGTCACAGGCTGGTTTCCCCAGGAAGCAAAGAGATGTGAAGACAAGAGGTTTATCAGGGAATGCTCTTGCAATCAAGAGCTGTGTGGGGACAAGAAGGTACACAATGGGGCAGGAGAGCTTGAGCACGGATGCCTCAGCCCAGCCTACAGGGGGTCTGAAGCTGGGATGATGCTTCAAAGTTGTCAAGAAGGGGACAGGTCCTTATATCCTCACTTCAGTCAATGAATACAGGCCACCTGGGAAACACAGCGTGAAACTGGGTGAAGTGGCCCTCTTCACCCTAGGCACTTCTCATATGGGATGACAGCTGAGGGCCGTCTACACTTGCAGTAACTAAAGGAGTCAGTCTTTCTTCGGTCCTTCAGAGGGATTTGAGCAGCACATCCCCGCATAGTTCAAAGATTAAATTTCTCACCCTAAAATTCTGGTCTTGATTGTTCTACTCCTACGATTAAATGGAAGAACATAAACTGTGGAGAAAAGAGGAAACCTGGTTTATACAAAATTACTTAAATCCTCTGAGCCTTGGTTCCTTTGTCTGTAAAACGGGTGGCACGGATACATCTTTTTGTAGGGTTACTGTGATCATTGAATAAACACTGCTTGCAAAGGGGTTATTATATAGGTCATCAATAAACAAACAGTCCCTTTATTTTGATTTTAGAAAGGGTCTTATTATACCCAGTTTTGTTTTGCTTCATCTTTAAAAGTTCAATAGCCCAAAAATACTCTAGCTGTAGTGGATACTGATGGCTACCTACACAAAATCCATTCCCGGTGTCCTAATAATTATGGTTTTATTCAGGTATGATCCCAGAATCGGTAAGGAAGCATTAGTTTCAGCCAATCCCCTGCTGACTCTTACTGATCTACAGATGGATATGTGGCATTAGGTGGCCTAACCAGGCCACAGGGAAGGACACGGCTCTGACTGATTATCACTAGCAGCCATATTATGACCCCAAAAGGACCCAGCATCAGAGAAGTGCCAAGGATGACAGAATGAACAAGGAACAGAATGTTGGGTCTTGATGCCATCATTGAGCTGTTGATTGTAAAGTGCCTAGAATTGCGCTGACAACTTGTGAGATAATAAATTTCCTTACTGCTAAGCCAGTTTGAGTTAATTTTACTATTATGTAATAGCTAATAACTTTTTAAATGATTCAATACTATATCTTATTAAACCTACCCCTCTCCAATCATCTTTACTGACATTGTGTTATTCTCATCTATGTTATTTTATTATGTTACATAAATTCTCAGTCTTGGGTTACTTTGTAACAACCTCTTTTACATGTTCATGGCCCTGGGCCCTTAGAAAGCTCTAGCTTTTATATATGCTTCTTTGTTCTGCATGTCTTGCTTGAATTGTTCATTAATGAATAAAAGTAATTTTTATCTTTTGGTAACACTTAGGCATTTAGGGAACATTCTTCTAAGATAGCACCCCACATAGCCTTCCAACTGCTCACATGGATTTAATGAATACAAGCCTAACACCCTTTTCTCTGACAACAAAAGTACATGTGTTTTCTTGTTTGAAAACCCCAGGTCTTAGGGGGGGCTATCCATACAGTTACTGTTTACTGGTCAATGCATTTGAAGGCGGAAGCCACTGGACCCAGGTCTGGTTACAAGCTTCAGCTACTCTGAATCTTCTCGGTGCTCTGTTACTCTGAAGGACCTGTCTTCTACAAACCTCTAGGTAAGAGCTTTATAAAAGAGAAGACACTTCAAACACATTGATTGACATAAGTGTCTTCAAAGAAGGCATTTCCTTCAGAGCTTGTCAGTCATGTCAAGGGAAAAATGAAAAAGGCAAGAACTTAATGGGCACTTATTTAACTACTTGAAATTGCAACATGTAGAATGACATCAGAATCCAGAAGGCTCATCTAAAGAAACTCAGTATACCCTGGAAAATGCAATATGCAAAGCTGTTCAACATTGACAAATTGAAAATTTAAACTAAAAATAAAGTATGAAAGGACACAAATATTTCTGTCAAAGTTTAGTATTATATTTTGATTAAGCTGAAGAGTATTCATAAGCTCTGGGTAAGTGTTCTTAGCTTTAAGCTTACACATTTTAAAGAAGAAAGGCAAGGCACGGTACACTTTTTATTCTGCATGGCTATTGTACAAAATACCCCCACTTCCCTCGAGAAACAGCACCATATCCAAAACACACTTTGATGTACACTGAATATTAAAACATTGCATGAAACCATATAAATGGATTGAATAGAAGTGAACAAAAATACAAAGTCTTCATCCTTTTGGTATTCTAAGAATATACCACAGCATCGATAATATGAAGGAAACTGTTTGGAATTACTTTTAAATTCAAAATTCTTCTGGTTGTTCTCCACTGAGGGGCCTTAGAGGTGAAAAGGTAATCAGGTTACCGCCAAAGGAAACGTGTTTGGCCTGTTCTCGCTGTCTCCTCCCCACGGGAGTGAATGGATTACTGCAGTTGAGGCCTGGCTAGAGAACGAGTTCAGAGAGGTCACTTAAGGAACCACCAAGAGTTTCACCAATTGACTTCAACATTATAAGTTAATAGTAAATTATAACATCGATAGCACTTCCCCACATAACAATAAAATTATTAGTAACAATGACTGAACAACTTCCCAGATCTAAATTCAAATACACCGTTTTCAACAGAAAAGGTACATTCAAAATATATGCCTAAAAGGTGATTAGTAATCTGTAAATGCACTTCAGCGGCATATCCACGAGGGTTAAAAGCCACATAAGCGGACTTCACAAGGCTACTCTAATCACATAACAGCACTCAATAGGCCTTTTACTAGAATGTGATCCTGCTGGGGTCCTCCTTTGTTCTCCCTCAAAACCTACTTCGCATTTGCTACAGAGTAAGTAATATTTTGGTCTAAAATAGACAGATGAAGTATAAACACTTTTTAAAATATAATTTCTAATGTTTATGGAAGTGAAAAAGAATTCACAAGGAGACTAAATTATAAGGTACTAAGATTTATCAGCAAGATGAGGTATAAAATGATGAAGTGATTTTAATTATATTACTAATATATCAAAAACAGAATAACATGATTAATTTATAGACTTAGTTATGATATCATATATTATAAGAACCAGTTATTTGGGGTTTAGATCTGGTAACAGAATTAAGTCAGATATATATAAATTGGCCTTATGTTAAAAGTCCCTGACCCTCCAGGTCTCAGCCTATGATTAAAGAAGGATAAGACCAAGAAAGAACAGAGTGTGGGTCACAGTAACAAACTTCGTTCTGCTCTGGAGACAGAGGGTGGCCCAGAAGCCTGACTGCAAAGAAGGCATCTTTGAAAGATAATCAAAGCCAAGATATACAGAGGTCCTTAAGGAATTAGTGGCTTAAGGAAACCAGAAAATAGTTGTTGTTTGACCCTATACTTGCCTTAATAAATTTTTTATATTCTGAGACCAAAACTTAGCAAATCAAGGCCATCTCCTGACCCATTTTGAGGGTTTTTTATGTCTTGAGGTAGGCTTCTATCATTACGAATGTCCCTCTTAGAACCGCTTTTGCTGCATCCCATAGATTTTGGTATGTTGTATTTCTGTTCTAGTGTGTCTCTGGGTATTCTTGATTTCTTCAGTGACCTGTTGGTTGTTCAGTAGCATATTATTTAATCTTCATGTTTTTGTGGTTTCTCCAGTTTTCATCTTGTAATTGATATGACTTCAATCTTCTTGATTTTATTAAGATTTGTGTACCAACATGTGGTCTATCCTGGAGAATATTCCATGTCTTCTTAAGAACACACTTAAGAAGAATGTGTGTTCTGCCATTTTTTGGATGGAATGTTCTGTATATATCTATTAAGTCCATCTGATCTAATGTATCAGTTAAGCCTGATGTTTCTTTTGTTTTTTCCTCCTTTTACTTTTATTAGCATTTCTTTTAATCTGAGTTTGCTCCTAGTCCATAAGTTTTGTTTCTTCAATTTCTACTGAGATACGTTTTTCTCCTGTGAACCCTTCTCTTATGGTTTACGAAAAATCCGCTCGTTTTCACTAAATGACATCACAATGTCACTAAGTTCTGTGCTACATCTCGGGTGTTTGGTCACTTTGGATGTGCTCAATGACCAGAGAATTTACATCTAAACTGTTAAGTTCATTACTGCTCTCTGCATTTTTAAGTCTGTGTAGCAAAAATTCAGCACTCTTTTTTGGCCACCAACACTGTGTCTAGCCCCACTGGCCTGGGCTCACCTATCAACTCCCCCAGTATCACGATGGAATGGCACACATTGCTTCTATAAAGTAACATCCTTTAGGTCCTTGGTGGCTTTTTGGATATGCATACCCTTGATGGGCAGTGTCATGAGTGTTCTTAAAGTGAACACAAAGATTTTAATCTCTTGATTTGCATGATTTTGTGGGGATTTTTGGGTCAAGTGAATAGCAAATCATTTTCAGAGGTCACCTCTGGCTGCTTTCAGAAAGAGTAGTCTAGTTCTGGCTGGTATGGCTCAATGGATGAGCATCGGCCTATGAACTGGAAGGTTGCTGGTTCAATTCCCAGTCAGGGCATGTGGCTGGGTTGCAGGTCAGGTCCCCAGTTGAGGGCATGCAAGAGGCAACCAGCTGATGTTTCTTTCATACATCGATGTTTCTCTCCCCCTCTTCCTCACCCCCCTAAAGATAAATGAACAAAATCTTAAAAAAAAAAGAAAAGAAAAACAATTTTTAAAAAAGAGCAGTCCAATGTTTTCTAAATGATTTTTCTGTCTGATCTCTCCATTGCTGTAAGTGGGTGTTAATATCCCCTACAGTTATTTTATTGCTTCCTTTTTCTCCTTTTAAGTCCATTAATATTGCCTATATATTTATAAACATTATATCTTCTTGCTAGGTTGATCCCTTTATGATTATACAGAGCCTTTGTCTTTTATTACAGTCTTTGTTTTAAAGTTTATTTTTTCTGATATGAGAATAGCCACACCAGCTTTCCTTTCATTTCCATTTGCATAGAGTATCCTTTTCCATCCTTCACATTTAGCCTCCATGTGTCCTTATTTCAGATGTCTCTTGCAGGCAGCATATAGGTGGATCTTTTATTTTTTTCTTTAAATCTGTTCTGCCATGCTGTGTCTTTTGGTTGTCAAATTTAGTCTGTTTACATTTAAATCTGTTATTGATAAGTATGTACTTATTGCCATTTTGTTAATTGTTTTCTGGTTGTTTTTGTAGTTCTCTGTTCCTCTTTTTTCTTTCTCTCTTCCTTATGATTTGATGGTTTTCTTTAGTGTTATGTTTAGATTCCTTTCTCATTTTCTTTTGTGTGCTTACTATAAGTTTTTTCTTTGTGATTACCATGAAGTTCACATATCAGATAACATCCTATGTATATAAGTCTCTTTTACGTTGATAGCAACTTAAATTTGAATATAGACTAAAGCTTTACTTGTTGCTTCCCTCCACCCCAAAGGTTTTATTTTTTGATAACACATTTGACATCTTTTTATTTTCTGTTTCCCTTAACTAATTAGAGTAATTTTAGTTGCTTTTACTACTTTTGTCTTTTAACCTTTGTAATACCTGTTTTATAAATGATTGATCAACTGCCATTACTGTATATTTATTTTCCAGTGAGATTTTTACTTTCATATGTTTTCTTATTATTAATTAGTGTTTTTTCAGCCTAGATAAGTCCCTTTAACATTTGCTGTAAGGCTGGTTTAGTGATGATGAACTCCTTTACCTTTTGCTTATCTGGAAAACTCTTAATCTCATCCTCAATTCTGAATGATAACTCTGCTGGGTATAGAATTCTTGGTTGGAAATTTTTTCCTTTCAGCACTTTGAATAGGTAATGCCACTCGCCTCTGGTTTGTAAAGTTTCTGCTGAATTCCCTTGTATGTAATAAGTTTTTTATCTTGCTGCTTTTAAGATTTTCTCTTTCTCCTTAACTTTCATCATTTTAATTACGATATCTTTTGATGTGAGTCTCTTTTGGTTCGTCTTATTTGGAATTCTGGGCTTTCTGGGCCTGGATGTCTGTTGCCTTCACCAGGGTAGGGAAGTTTACAGCCATTATTTCATCAAATAATTTTTTTGGTCCTCTCTCTCTTCTCCTTCTGGGAACCTTACAATGCAAAGGACATTCTGCTTGGTGTTGTCCCACAGGTCACTTAAGGTATCTTTTCTTTTAAAAATTCTTTTTCATTTTGCTACTCTGTCTGTGTGTTTTCCATTTCTTTGTCTTCCAGCTCATTGATTTGTACTTCATTTTTACCCAGTCTGCTGTTAAATCCTTCTAGGAAATTTTGCATTTCAGACATAACTTCTGTTTGGCACTGTCTATCTCCTGTGGAAGTTCCCACTGAATTCACTGATTCTGCTCCCAAGTTTGGTGAGCATCTTTATGACAATTACTTTGAACTCTTTATCAGGTAGGTTGTTTAGCTCTGTTTCATTAAAGTCCCTGGCCCATTTGGCAGTGGGTCCTGGAAAATTCTAAGGTAAAAAAAGAGTTGCTGACCCCGGCTACACATTAAAATCACCTGATGAAGGTCCTACTAAGGTTAATTAAAACAAAAATATCTGGGTGTAGGGCTGCAAACCAATGCTGTAAACACTTAAGTAGGCAATAGAGCACTTTTTCATTCATGCCATAGTGAATATAAATCAGAGCTCTGCCTACAGAGGAATTTACAATTAACAATGTAAAGAGATTCCTGAAATTATAATATGTTAAGAATATAATATATTCATTTTATTCTCTTAATAAGAGATTAAATATGTGCATTGTACACACTGTGTGCCTACGTGTACCTGTGCCTATACATAAATTAACATGGAGAGATGAGAGCTTTTACAGGAAGGCTTCATGGAAAGACTAATGTTTGAACTACACTTAGTAGATCTCCAAGAGTAAAGCCAAGGGAGCCTCCAATTAAAATAGCCTCCAAATAAATATAGTAATATAAAAGAAACAGAATGAAAACAACCAATGATGACTAAACATAGAACAGACATTATCTCCCTAGCCACATGCTTCAGATGGGTAGTAACTTTACCTTTTATTTTTCTCGTATCACTTAGAAATCCCTAACATAATCCAAGGCAAGTATTAGATATCCAAGTATTCAACCAATTTGCCATAATAAACTTGACATGTAAATCACATAATAAATCTTCAATTATTCAATTAAAATATAGTAATAAAAATTACTATATTTTAAAGTATATAAACATGAAAATTTTGTTCCCATTTTGATAAAAATGAAAAAATAGATTTCACAGTAAAGAAAACAATGACAAGATGTAAATTTTAAACTTCGTACACAAATTAAAAAGTGAGTAATACTCATTTTATAAAACAAACCTAGTATTTAAAGAAACTTTCAAGTTCAGTTGAAAACTTACTGAATCAAGAAGATGGCATTCAGTAGTAAGACTTTTATTGTCAAATAATACTGAAAAACAAAAGAGAAATATTTTTAACTTTTTAAAGGCTATTCTTGTAATCAAGGGTTGTTAAAAATAAACAGAGCATTAAGAAATATGAAAAGTCCCATATTATCAAAGGCTAAGACAAAAATATAGGTCATCTTATGCTACAACATTTTTTTAAAGTGTGGTTGAATTTCTTAATAAAATTCTTATTCTTAATTTCAGTATAAAAGAGTCTTCTGTAAGCAAATCTCATGCCTGTAATATTAAAGGCAAAAGATGCTAAATGAAGAACCTAGCTGGAAGTCCATAATGTCTGGCCAAAACAATGTTCATTTTATTTAGGTCCCAGCCAGAGCAGCACCGTAGAGTGCAGATGAAATCAGTATGTGAAACTCTCAGGCATTATAACAAAAATAAAAGAGTCATTCCCTAATTCAGAGCAATCATAACAAAGGAGGTAAGAATAAACATTAGGAAAGAAAAATGGGGCATTTTGAAGAACAATTTGAGGATGTATGTATGTTGAAAGGAGAACTAAAAAAGAAAAACCTTGAGAGAATTTTTCTAATTCTGAGTTTTCATAAACAGTGAAGGTCTAATGTAAAATGCTACTTATATCCAACAAGGACTAGTATCTGCTACTGATTTTTAATAAGTCTACCTCAGAAGGTTTTGGGGTGGAGAATGGGTGCTACAACACAAACTAATTCTCATAAAATACTTGCTGTGACTGTCCAATTTTTCAACCGTCATTCTTACAAACTGGTACCCAGAGGTATTTATAGTAATCTATACATTAGTGTAATTTCATTTATGTAATAAAGCCTCAATTAAATATATTACAAGGACCTCACCTGACTGGGAAATTTTAGTCTCTTCTTCCTGTGAGATGTTATTTTGTGGTGGTATATTTTTTTCAGGGCTACTCATCAAAACATCCTGTGTTGTAACTGAAGAATTTATTACAACCATTTCCCCAGCAGGTAGAGGTAAATTCATTCTTTCACTGGGTGAACAATCCATCTCAAAGTTTACCTTACTTACATCCTGCAAATAAAAATGATTATTACATTTAATTACCAAATATTGAACAATCAGAAAAAGTCTTATTGCTATTAAAAATGGCAAATATAGAAGGATGACATTCTAAATGCAGGCTAAAGAACATTGTAAACCCTACTATCTTGCTTCTTAAATAAGGAGTTCAGATATTATAGCAATAGTATGATTGAAGGAAAGTTTCGCAGCAAACATCTGTACTCACTTCAGGGATTGGCAAACATTTTCTGTGAAGTGTCTGATAGTACATTTAAAAAATTTTTTTTTATTGTTGTTCAAGTACACTTTTGTCCATTTCCCCCTCACCTCTCCCCCCACCGAGAGTACATTTTTTTAAGGCTTTTTGAGCGAAACAGTCTCTGCGACAACTACTCTATTCTATTGCAAAAGCAACCAGATATAATATGTACATAAATAAATGTGGCTGTGTTATAATAAACATTTTAAAAAAATCTTGATGTGAGTTGGAGAATACAAAATGGCACTATGGTATCAAACAAGCTAAAGGCCTCTGAAAAAAGAACTATCATTTTATATTACTGAGTTTAGATTTCCAATGGAAATTATGGGAGTTGTTTATGGATTTATTATACAGAATAATATAAATAGAGAATATGCTGGACTATCTAGTGCACTTGAATAAGACTTACATGGTTTACTTCGGTTAAATCTTGTAATCTAGGACACTGAGCATATTCTACTATGCTGTTCCTGAAAAAAGAAAAAAAAATAGCACTGTACTCAGATAATCATATTGCTATCTTTTGTGTTAGAAACTATCCTTTACGATAAAAAATGGAGCCTAGTTCAAGATCAGGCCTGATCCAAATAGATTAGTTTGGGACCGTAGCTACACTACAGAATGGTTTTACAAACCAAATGTATTCTTCCCCAGAAACCTCACAAGCCTCCTTCCATGTTGGTCAGTTCATCAGCAATTCCCTGAACCTTAGCCAAACCCAGGACTACATACTAGAGAAGATTAGGAGAAAGCTGACCTCTGGTGGGGCAAGCGGGGGAAGGGTGAAACAATAGTGCAATTATTGTATAGCTGGAACTGGCTATAGTTACTTGTTATAGTGTATACAGCACATAATCCTAAAGTTCTTATATTTTATTAAAAATATCTGTCACAGACTCTTGCAAGTTGTGGGATTGGTTGTGCGTGTTTTAAAGTATATAAACATGAAATTTTGTTCTCATTTTGATAAAAATGAACAAATAGATTTGTTCATTCACACACTCAATTTTTCTAGTTTTCAGCTTCACTTTGCCTTCATTGCACAAAGTTTATTTGTAAGATGCTCTTTTTCAGGACTATTTTGGGGGATTAAGTAAACATTTTTTAAAGAGTACATGTAATATCACTTAAATACAATTATAGATCCTCATAGTACAATATAAACTACAGGATATACAAAGTAAAATAACTTGCATTTAAGAAGTGATGATAAATTGGTATTTTATAATCCATAGAGAACATCTGCAATATTTTAGTCCCCACAAAGGCTCAATAATACTTTGGTTTATACCAAAAATTAAAAATTCTAAAACTTGTTCCATGAACTATTTAAGAACAATAGCTTTCGACTGTTTCCCTGTTTCAGTTCACAGGGTATTCTTTATATCTTTGACAGCCTTATTTGCTGCGATGACTGAGTATTCAATGTTGTCCCATTTCCAGGTTCATAAATCCAATAGTCCTCTCTTGGCTCCAGACTATAATTTTATTTCCTACTTATTTTAAAGTATCTTCCTATCAGATTTCCGGTACATTTATGTCTCATGAACAAGGACCCAATAGGTAATTCTGACGCCATGTGTGCAGAGGCAGTAGAAAGAATGCAAGCAGCATCCAGTTTCACAGGTTACAAGTTCAATTTGGGTGCGCTACTAAGTTTTCCAGTTTCACACTTGAAAAATGGCATCTAGCACTTCCCAGGGTTGTTGTGAGGATTAAATGAAACGGTACATGCTAAGAACCTAGAACCATGTCTAGCCCCTAATACTTGTTCAGTGCTCACTAGCTCCCCCTTCTCTTATGCTCTGCCACCTGTCAAGACAGCAGTCTCAAGGTACTTTCTATAAAGGCTGGTACAAAGCGCCTCCCCGTCAATGATCCTGTAGAGGGGCATCAGCACTACTGTTTATAGATGACGAAAGTGAAGTAAAGTTACATTAACCTGTCGAGTACTGAAGTTGCAGTCTGTTTAGCACCAAAGGACATTATAATTTCTTTTCTTCTTAGTTCTATAGTATTCTTTGCCCATCTAAATATGACCATTCACCAGTCTGAAATCCTAAGTCTTAGTTTTCTCATTTATAAAATATAAGTATACATTACAGGGTCATTGTGAAATTAAATAAAAAATATATGGCTCGCATATTTTACCAGGTTAACAATCTGAAATAGTGTTTAATGTCAGCATCTAATTAAATTCTTAATAACACATTAAAGAAATACCTGTTTTCAGGAATATTTGAAAGCAAAGTGTTCTCGTCAGCACGTTCTCTCCTGGTCTGCTGAGGATCAGGATTCTCTGGTGGTGTGGTTTGTCTCAGAAGGCCCAAATCAGCCCTGCTATCAGGCGGAGCGTTGCTGACAGACTTAGGTGTCCAAAGTCTTTGAGAAAGACGTTCAGAAGAGATAGAAAGACCTAGAAGATGAGAGAAATCACCTCAATATCAAAAGTTCTTTCATTCACTTTTCATTATAACTAGGAAGACAGTGCAAATTCTTCCTGTTCCCATACCAACTACCCTCTTTCTCCTATAAAATAATGTTTGTTAAAGTCAAATGCCCGGAACCTTCAGTTAAAGACAGTACTGAACACACACATTACACTCTGCTTCCTCTTGGCACTCACTACTATAAGCAGTAAGAGAGAATTTTAAAAGGCAGGATGCTAAAAAGAAAGGAAACTAAAAAAGAGGCAATAACCAGAAAATCTTGGAAGCTGTAATACAGATGAGTGAGTGGAATTTTACTTAGTATACTCAAGAAAATAAATGCTAAGCAAGCAGTCAGGAAGACGAGAGTCAGCCCAATTTATACTATAGCACCTCTCAAAAGAAATGCTGGCCTCAAATGTCTCTGGAAGTAGAGATGAAGATGGAACTAAAAACAAGAAGACTGGTTCAAAGTTGCTTTAAAAAACAATTGGAGCCCAGGTTTCTTTCCTCATTCCGCACAGCTGGGAAATGGTCATCATTCCCCTCCCACCACTAAAATCAGAAAACTGGAGGCTTAGTTGCCCCCAAAAAGGGAAACAGAGGGCCCCTGGTGTAGGGGATAACAGGTAAGGTTGAAAGATGAGCACTCTATAGGAAACGAGGGGATTGCGTATTTACAAGTCAGCTGCTGGGACACTCAGGTTTCCCTGCCCCCTTCCCATCCCCACATGGCTCCTGAAAGACTGGCACCAGAATGGCAGCCAGAATTACACCCTCCAGGCAACAGACTGAAATATGATTCTCTGGGGAATCTAGCCCGTGAGAAGAGACAAAAACAGTGATATGCAGGTTCCCAGCATAAGGGCACCGCTAAACCACCCACAGTAAAGACCCTACGCATGCACTGCCATGCAGAGCCCCGCTCTAGCCGTGGGCAGGCAGTAAACAATCTCCAGACACCCGAGGAAAGCCTCCAATGTGAGAGAGACCAAAACCAGAGAGAGGAAAGTATCTTGGTACAAATACTGGCTTATATGGGAGGAGGAAACATCATTAATACCCTCAGAAAGATAAGACAGTGCCGTTATGAAACAAGTACAGCCTGTAATGAATGAAACATTTGAAGAATAAGAAAGAACTATTGGGAATTAACAACATGATAGCTAACATGAAGTTGAGGAAATCCAGAAAGTAGAAGAAAACGATAAGTATAGGAAAGAATGATAAAAGTACTCTATTTACCAAGAGAAAAATGCGTATTTCTGAAAGGTCAGAGAAATCAAAGAAATAATTCAAGGAAGAAACCCACACTTGTTCAGAGAAGGCCATAAACAAATTAAGGCTACAAGACTCTGAAGAATTACTAATCACTACACTTGAAACTAATGTAATATTGTATGTCAATTATAACAAAAATTTTAAAAAGTAAAAGCAGTGCCTCTAGAGAGTGACAATGGGATGAGAGGGGTTTCGTGGGGGACTTCTATTTTGTGACAATCCTCATATAACTAAGTGCTCTATAGGTAAAACTCAATTTTAAAGAGGTCAACTTTTGCCATAATCCTTTATCTCCCTAGTTACACACAGAGAGTTGAGTACATGAAAGAACAGGCAGTGATGGGCTCATAGCTGTGGAAACCACTGGGCTCCTTGAGAAGTAGCAGGCAGCCACGTCATTAGCAGCAAGGCAACTCCTAAACTGAGGTGATAAATTTACATTTTCACGTAAATATTAGAGAGCAGCTAAGCTTCATTTACAGAAAACTTCCTAGTGGACACAGTTAAATAAGAAGGAGAAAACAGCTCTTCGATTGATTAGTATTCAAAGAGGCTTTGGTCCCTTTCGCCTTGAAAATGAGTATTTAGCCCTTAAAGCACTGATAGAAGTATCTGTCAAGATATAAGGAATAGGTTACTTCAACTGCACCCTCATCCTATGGCTAATAAATTCAATGTCATAGAGATAGTTGATGAAAAGCTGCTCTTGAAAAATACACCCACAGTTAGAATATTACAAGAATTTTTTCCTGAAATATTTTCAGATTAGAAAATTAGTATATTTATAGTGTCTCCAAAAGATCAAAGTTTTAATACAAATGAAATTAAAATCAAAACCACCCTCCATAAGTTTCATTTTTAAGCACAGCAAGAAAGGTGTGACAGTTTAATGACTAAGTTTCCTGTGCATCTTAAATTCTAATCCAACTTCGAAAATCACCTAACTTCTCATGCTCCCATCTATTCCTCCCCTCTTGGGATCCTGACCTACCTCCCAGGACTGTGGGGTTAAGTGGTAATAACAGAAAGTGAAACCTCTTAGAAAACATGCAGTTTGCATGTGTTTGTAAGTGAACATTTAGTCTACTTTCCAGAAATCACAGAAAGCTTATATCCCTTCATGTAAAAACTAATTTTCACTTCCTATACGACCTCCCATATAACTGAAATATTGCTCTTAAGTGGTCTCAGCAGAAGAACGAACCTGTGAATGATTTAACAGGGCTCTCAACTCTGAAAAATCCAGCATCAAACACAATTTTATCAACTTCCTTTGGTACCACAGAGGCTGCTGCCTCAGCGTGTTCTTCCTGCTTAATTCTCTCTCTCATTGCATTTTTTATGGCAGCTAGGCGATTTCTGGCTGCAATTCTTCCACCATCGTCCTGTCTTGGTTTACTTGCTGTACCCGAGACAACTTTTTTCTGCAAAAAGAAATGATGGCATTTATTAAAACTACTCATTACCAACCTTATAAGAAAAATAAAGCATATATAAAATATTTCACACATTCATCATATACTTATCAAGTTCCTAGTATGTGCTAAAAATGCTCGGAGTCCAAAGGTAAAGGACAAAGTTCTTGCTCTCAAGGAGTTCATAGCCTTACAGTGGAAGAGCTAGATAAGGACACTGAGAAGGACAAATTCAGAGAGCTGTAGGAGAACATAAAAATGGCACCTAAACCAATCTTCGGAGGCATCAAGAAAGGCTTACAGGAAGTAGCACCAGAGCTGAAATTGTAGTTGGCCAGGCTGAACAATGAAGCGAGGAAAGAGCTAGATAGAGATGACAGCATGTTAGCAAAACCAGAAGCAAAAGAAACATGGAGGAGATGGCAAGAGATCAGCAACAGTTAGATTACAAAACCCCTTAGTTGTAACAATTTTATGGAGTCGTATTTATACAAAGAACAAAGGAATAATGATTAGTGATGATTTTTAATCAAGAGATTAAGATTATTGCATTTGTCTTTTAGGAAGGTCACTGGCTATAGTCTGGAGGGTTACAAGCCACTAAGAAAGGGGACTACTCCAATGATACAGGGGAGATAATGGTAGTTAAATAGAGGAAGAAGCGGAAAAAAGTGAAGAGATATTTAAGAGGTTCAATTGAGAGGACTTAGTATACTGGATGGGTGTGGAGTGGAGATAGTGAAATAGAGAAAAGAAAGAACCAAAGAACATACTGAGGTTTCTATCTCGGACAGCTGGTGGGAATGGTAATACCATTCTGAGAGAGAGGCACATCCATGAGTATGGAGATGATTTCAGTTTGAGATATAATGATTTTAAGGTATACTGAGAGTCAGGATCTATAGGCCTTAGTAGTGTGGTCTGAAATACACATTTGGGAATCATCACAGGGTGGGTAGGATTGCATCGGAAGACTATGGAAGGAGAGAAGGGAGTTGAAGTAGGTATTCTGAATAAGACAAACGTTAAAGGTATAAATGAAAAAGCAAAAACTTGCAAGCATAACTGAAGAATGGGCACGGAGGTAGGAAGAAGATCAGTAGAATTCAATTTTAAGAAAGAGCAAGTATGCTGTATTTAATACTGCAGAGGGATTATTTTATAATTAAGTATCTAATACCTTCAGAAACTACTGGATCAATAACCTTAGTGAAATCTGTTCTAGAGGTATAGAGAGGGGTAAAGCTGAATTGCAGTGAGTTGAAGAAATAAGTAGGAATCCATATAAAGACAGAGTATACACAACTTTTTCAGGAAGAAAAGTGGGAATGGCGGGTACAGATACCTAGAGGGAGGTGTGGACATCATAGGTTTTTTGTTTGTTTTTTTTTTAATGAAAACATACATAAGATTCTAAAGATGTCTAAAAACTGATGGAAAAAGAGGAAAAGAGAAAAACAAGGCTAACTGATGGAATAAGAGGTCAATGAATAAGAACTAGGAAGGAATGGTATCTAAGTACAGTGGCCTATAAAATAAAGTAGGAGAGAGACATCTGGTGATAAGGGGCAGAATTACAAGATTCTGATATAATGCTGTACTCACATAGCCATTATCTACATCACTGACAATAATGTTTCCATGACTCAATACGCAATATTCAATATGAAATATCCACAGTAGCTTCAAAATGTTCAAACATCCTTCACTCTTTAGTAGATATGAAATTCGTTTAATTTCATCCCTGTCCTCAAGGTCCTTGTCATGAGACTTCATTACTTCAATACTTCTATAAGGTTCTTCCAGTACTCTAACATCTTTAACAGATTCAAAACAGTTTCTATTTGGACCACATAGCATAATAACCAACCTAGAAACCTGATTTTACAACCACAGGTATTTTTGTAAAATCTAAAAGAAAAACTGGCAATACTCAGAGATGGTTTGAGAAATACCCATTTGAACCAAAAGCCTTGAGTTAAAACATTACTAGAAAAAAAAATTTACTACCAATAGATTAAGAATGGAATCTACCATGTTAACAAAGACAATTTTATTGAGAAAGTAACAGGAAATTTTACAAGATAAAGTATATGAAAGAAGACAGATGTTCTAAAGAGCCATTGTCCCTCTATTCTATTTAAAAAATTCTTTTCATTTTTAAATATATTACAAAAAAGGGCATATAAAAGAGAGATGGCAGAGCCTAGTGGTTAAGAACATGGGTTCTGGAGTGATCAAATGTGGCCTGAAACCCAGCTCCACTTTGGACAAGTGATTTAATCTTTCCGGGCCTCAGATTCCTCAACTGTGAAATGCGGATAATAGCAGTCATTTCATAGGATTGTTGTGAAGATTAAATGGGTTAATACATGGAAGGTACTAGGAACAATATTTGGTACATACTAAGTATATATAAGTTATCTACTACTACTAGTAGTAATACAAAAAAAAATAAGCATAGTTTAAAGAATAAAACAAATATGCACATATCCACTACTTAGTAACTTAGAAGCTCTCCAGGTGTCCCAATTCAGTCACAGTCCCTCCCGTTCTCCCACCGAAAATAACCATTCTGAATTTTGTTTTGATCATTTCGATATTCCTTCTCCAAAGACAATCAAGCATTGTAAGTAACATGTGGAACTTATTTTGTAAAATGATGAAAATCTGAAGCTAAAAGTTTTTAAAGGTTAAAAATAAAAAAATCACCAAAGTAAAAGAGTCTACAATATAAAATCAAAAACTTACCCGAAAGACCTTTTTACTTGTATTATTATTACTTTGCCACCCAGATTCCTCAAGTTTGGTCAGATTGTTGAATTTTTGGTTTACGTCTTCTATCTGTTAATAAAGTACAAGTTTATCAGTTTAATGCTAACCACACTAATATTACAAACTAATGAACTGAGGCTTCCAAAAAAAACTGAGAGTGACTTGAACTGGTGACATATAAAATTAGACTAAGTTGCCCTGATCGGTGTGGCTCAGTTGGTTGGGCGTTATCCTGCAAACTGAAAGGGTTGCTGGTTCGATTCTGGGTCAGGGCACACGCCTAGGTTGTGGGTTCAATCCCCATTGGGGCATATGCAAGAGGCAACCAAACAATGTTTCTCTCTCACATTGATGTTTCTCTCCCTCTTTTTCTCCCTTCCTTCCCCTCTCTAATAAATAAATAATTAAATAAATAAACAAGATTTTTAAACAAGAAAAAATAAAATTAGATTAAGTTATTCTTAGCACTCAAATTGAGAATTCTTAATGGTAAAATTGTTCATTGTTATTTTTGGTCTTGTAAACCTCCAATATCCACATAAAAGATGTCATATATGAATAACTCTCCTAAATTATTTTTGATCACTAAAACGGTAGGAGAGATATTCTATATTATGCAATGTGAACACAAGCTCTGTCTTTTTTAAAATAGTTTATCCTCCTACTGAAGGATATACTAGTTGCTTCCCAGTTTTGGCAATTAATAAAGCTGCAATAAAAATGTGTATGTGTTTTTGTGTAAACATGTTTTCAACTCTTTTGGGTGAATGCCAAGAAGTGCAATTGCTGAAACCTATGGTAAGAGTGTGTTTAGTTTTGTAAGAAACTGCCAAACTGTCTTCCAAAGGGGCTGTACCATTTTGCATTCCCACCAGCAATGAATGAGACTCCCGTTGCTCCCCATGCTCACCAGCATTTGGTGCTGTCAGTGTCATCCTAATAGTTACGTAGTGGTAGCTCACTGTAGTTATAATCGGCAATTCTCTAATAACATATGATGTTGAGCATCTTACTTTTCATATGCTGGCCTTCGCTCAAGTGTCTGTTCAGGTCTTTTGCCTGTTTTTAAATCAAGTTGTTTTCTTATTTCTGAGTTTTAAGAGGTCTTTGTATATTTTGGAGAACAGCATCTTTATCAAATGTGTCTTTTGCAAATACTTCCCCCCAATCTATAGTTTGTCGTCTCATTCTCGTGACACACTCATTTTAAAAGATTCAAATAATGTACTATTAAGATGGGAATGTATGATCTCCATTCTTCTGGTATTTCCAGTCTCCCCCAAAGTGGTAACCACTGTCAACAGTTTGGTAAACATGCTTTGAGTCCCCCTACTATGCAGTTACATGCATAGGTACTCACAGTCTCTCACAAAAAATGTAAATGTCAGCTCTGACCGGTATGGCTCAATGGGTTGGGCATCATCCCACAAACCAAAAGGTCACCAGTTGGAATTCTGGTTGGGGCACGTGGCTGGGTTCCAGGCCAGGTCCCTGGTTAGGGATCGACGTTTCTCTCCCTTTCTCCCTCCCTTCCCCTCTCTCTAAAAAATAAATAAATAAAATCTTTTTTAAAAATGTAAATGTCAAAAATACTCAGGATTACACTTATGGTATTCACTTTCAACAGAAGTGTCAATGTAATTTGATAAGAGTAGTTTTTTCAACAAACAGTGCTGGGAAAATCGGATGTCCACAAGAAAAAAAGATGAACGTAGGCTCTTACCAACACCAGACAAAAACGAACTCCAAATGGATTATGGACCTACCGAAGTGAAGGGGCTAAAGCTATAACACTTTAAGAAGAAAGGTAAGAGAAAATCTTTGTTACCTGTGGTCAGGCCAAAACACTATGTTAGCTATGATGCTGATATCACAATAAAAGGTAAAAAAACCCTGATAAATTGAACTTCATCAAAAATGAAAACATGTGCTTTTCAAAAGACACCATTAAAATTAAAACACAAGTCACAAACTGGCAGAATATATTTGCAAATAATATTTCTAATAAAGAACTAGTATCCAGGATATATAAGAACATTTACAATTCAATAATAAAAAGAAAAGCTCAATTTTAAAAACGGGCAAAAAGTTTGAATAGATATTTCACCAAGGACATGTGAATGGCTAATAAGCACATGGAAAGATGCTTAATATCATCACTCATTAGGGAAATGCAAATCAAAATTCAATGAGACATTTTGCACTAAAAAAAGACACAAAATAGTAAGTACTGGTAAGGATGTGGAGAAATAGGAACACTCCTGAACTGTTGGTGGGGCTGTAAAATAGTTTAATTACTTTGGAAAACAGTTTGGTAGTTTCTTAAAAAGTTAAACATAAATTTATCATAGGATTGAGAAAAATCTAGGTATCTACCCAAGATAAATGAAAGCATTAAGTCTGCACTAAGGTTTGTATGTGAATATTCATAGAAGATTATTCATAATTACCAAACTGGAAACAACCTATGTGTCCATCAGCGGGTGAATGAAGAGCGATATATCCATACAACAACTACGACTCAGCAATGAAAAGCAACAAGACACAGATAAAGCCACAACATGGAGAAGCCTCAAAAACATCAAGTTAAGTGAAAGCCAGATACAAAAGGCCACAAATTGTATCATTCTATTTAATATGAAATGTCCAGAAGATGCAAATCTACAGAGATATTATGTATATTTAGTGGTGGCTTGGTGCAAACAGGCAGAAGGGATCTTTTTGTGGTGATGAAATGTTCTAAAGCTAGATTGTGGTGATTGTTACACAATTGTAAATTTTACTAAAAATTATTTAATTGTACACTTAGCACAGGCAAATTTTATGGTATGTAGTTTATACCTCAATACAGTTCTTTAAAAAGGAAGGAAGGAAGGAAAGAAAGGAGGGAGGGACGGAGACCCCAGGAACCAACTTGAAAAGTTCCCACTGGGAAGTGAGCATCAATAAAGATAATAAGGGTAAACAATGCAAACACATCAAATACCCTCAAATCCATAAATAATGATACTAAAAAAATTTAAATTAAATGGTCATCATTAAAGGGTGATATTGAACCAACTCATTATCATGAAAACTGGTAAATATATGAAAACTGGTCATAAAGTAAGGCTCACATTATTATGACTGATTGTTAGCTACTAGTTATTGAATGAGTATTTTACATACTTATTTCTGAAATAAGCTCAAAAAGCTAGAGAGTATCCTCTCCTCCATACCTTTACTGATCTTTCTGGTAATTCCTTCTATCATCGCATTTTTCACATTAGACTGGAATTATATGTTGTGTCTGACTCACTAATCGAATTATAAAACTCCTCTGGGACAAAGGCTGTGCTTCGACCTGTAGTACAATGCCTGGCACACGACAGAAACTCAACAACGGCTAGATGGACTGAACTACTAAAGACTAGTTTTACCCATTTTCTCACGTGTGTAATCACAGACTATTCAACAGTTGCCTATAACCTCAATTTCCAACCATATAGAAATTATCCTGACAGTATGGGGGAGGAGAAAAATCAGTCAAAAAATGTAGACAGTGCCTTATGGTTTATAAAGGTACTATGTAATGTCTCATTTATTATTATAGGTACCTAAGCAGCTATTACCTCTATTTTACTACTGTTATCTCATTTAAACAAACAAAAAAAAAACCTGCCAGACTCAAAAGTTAGTGCATTTCAAATATTTGACCACATACCTGAAAACTAACCATATCCCAAAATCCATCCAGATCTGTACAGGTAGTCTCCTTTATACCTCGTTTATATTCACAATCATCCACTAATCCTTCAAACTGTTTGAACCTTTCTTTCACAAGAAGTCTTGTTTGACCGACTGCTGTGCGAATAAGATCTTTTGCTAAAGAAAATAGGAGGTTTTTAAAAGTTAAAGGACAAAACAGAACCTTTATTGCAGGCCAACCAGGTGATAAGAAGACCTCACCCCAAATATCCTTGGGCTTATAGAATCAAATTCTTACCTTAAAGCAAAACAAAAATTTCTGCTACTAAATGCTGTCATACAAATACTGAGCATTAACTCTCGGCTTCAATTGCTGCTAAAAATTAGCAATAGTCATTCTCCTAAATATTGTTACATAGCAAAAAGCATTGCACCTTTCCTTGTATTTCATAAGAATTCAACATCAAAAAACTCATTGCACATCAGTAGTTAAGAAAGGCTTCACAGTGACAGAGCACAAATGATTTTTTTCTAAACAGCTTCCCCAAGTAAGTAAGATTAAGGAACTTTTCAGAAAATCTGTTCCACATTGATTTAGGTACTTTTCATTCAGAAAATATTTCTGTGTAATTAAATACCAGTTATGGATGTCAGTCACAGAGTCGTATGAAGATAATCTAATAATAAAATAGGCAAATGTCTAACTTGCAGGAATGATAGTCCAAATTCTAATTATTCACATCTTTTAAGTCATGTATCAGTTTAGCAAGAGATATTAGTAAACATATACTGAGATATGAAAGAATTCTTGCTATTTTGAATGCAAAGTATAAAGATTTTTAAGTTTCAGGTCAGTGTAGCCACATTAAGATTTTAAAAAAGGTAAACAAAGCTAAAACATAAAAAAAATAAAATAAATATTCCCTTACCATCATCGGGAATGTCCAATTCAAGTTTCCTGTCCCACTCAAGGCAGTGAGAAGTTAATTTCTCAGTTTCTGACTGGAGAATATTTCTAAAATTATGACATATATTTCAGTTTTATAAATGTTTCTCATACTAATATCTAAGTATTAGCATTATGACAGTTATGTAATATTAATTTTCCAGTGTTAATGCTTAATTATTTAACCAACTGTGACCTATTAAAACCCCCAAAATACAAGTGAACATCCTATATATGTCCATCCTTCCACACCTAATTATTAGCCCTTGCCTATCTAAAGGCAGTGGTTCTCAACTGGAGTCAGCCCCGTCCACTCCCCACCTTTGGCAACATCTGGAGGCATTTTTTATTGTCTCGGACTAGAGGAGTGCTACTGGCCAGGGACAAGATGCTACAAAACATCTTTATAGTTCAGAGGACTGCCCCCTGCCCACTCCAACGAGGATTATCCAGTCTAAAATGTTGAGAAACCCCGGCCTAAGGTAAATTTAATGTTTCTTTATAAAAAGCATCCTAGCAGGAGAAACTGAGGATAGATTTTTGTTTCTTACAAGAAAAATTTAGTTGTTTATATTTGGTGGCACAAAAGTGAACACCTTAATGAGAGAGGAGACCTGGTTTAGACCTGACATTATTTAGTTGGCAATGTCTGGAGGCACCTCTTATCGTCAGTTCAACAACTCAATGGACTAGGTGATCTCTAAAATCCCTTACAAATCTAAAACCTTATGTTCTAAAAACAGCTGAAATGGCTCTCAAATACATAAAAAAGATACTCATTCATCATGCAGCAAGCGAACATTAAAATTATAGCAAGATAATATTTCCTATCTATTTGATTGGCAAAGTTCAAAAAAATGCTAATATTACATTGGAAAGAGTATTAGAATTTTCCTGCTATAGTCACTGGAGAATAATATGTAAAATCTTATGTGATGTGGAGTGTTAGGGTCCTTCTCCAATTGCAGCCTTCTGACTTGTTTCCAAGGCATTTAGATGACATGATTCATACTTCACAGTTAGAGAAACATAGTCCTATCTCATGATTTAGTTGGCCAGAGGGCCTCGTACCAACTTCCACTATCCATCTTTTATAAAGTAAACATTAATTTGGTTTCTTTGTGGGAGGAAAACAGGTGCAAACATAGGAACTACCATACCTTGCTGGAGAGAATTACAGTTAAGATCTCTATATATTTGCATATGAAAAAACCCCAGAAAGCATACAGGTTGTTCTTTGAAGCTTTGATTGTAATAGTAATAGAGTGAACCAAATGTAAATAGCCAGCTACAGGGAGCAATCTATTAAGTAAATTGTGGTACATCCATATAATTGGATACTCTGCGGCCATTACAAAATCACACACAAAACAACAACATGAGAAAGTTCTTCAAGTACTAAAATAGGATATCTCCTACATGAAAAATAAATGAAAACAGAATAGAATGTTAATGCATATACAGAAAAAGAAAAAATATGTTTATGTTTGTCTACATATGCATAATCTATCTCTGGAAATATTCAGAAGAAATGAATAGCACTGGTTTCCATGGAAGCGTCAAACTATGGGGTCGTGAAGTAGACTTGGGAAAAAGACTTATCATTTGTACCTTTTTCTACCTTTTGAAATTACCCAAAGTCACTTTCCTCCAAATTCATCTATTATATAAAGGCTAAAAGAGTTTAATTTTAGTTTTAAATGTCTAGGCATTAATACAAAATTCTCACACTAGGAACAAATGGACAAACCTGAAATATGGCACATCATGCTGTCGCTGAGGGATCTGATCTTCATTTGTTTCAAGTGATGCAACTTCTTTCATTGGAAGGTCACTTGAATTTTTAGTAGTAGTTTCATTTTTATTTAAGACATTTTCTATAGATTAAAGAAAATACTACATATAAATTCCTTTTTTTTTTTTTGTGAGCCATAAATTTTTATTCCTTTAAGAACAGGGCTTTGAGATATATACCACAAAAATGGTTATAAATACAAGAAGAAATTGACAGATCCAAAATAATAGGGGTAGCCCTGGGGGGTAGCTCAGTGGATTGACCAGTTTGATTCCCCACTCACGGCACATGCCTGGGTTGCAGGCTAGATCCCCAGTAGGGGGCGTGCAACAGGCAACCACACACTGATATATCTCTCCCTCTCTTTCTCCCTCCCTTCCTCTCCGTCTAAAAATAAAATAAATAAAATATTTAAAAAATTAAAAATTAAAAAATATAATTGGGGGAACCATTAACACAACTTTAGAAACTGACAAAATAAAATATACAAAAACAGGATTTGAATATACAGCTGACAAGCTTAACCTAATAGATATATAAAAAATAAATTTCCTACAGAACACAAAAACTATTTTCAAACACCCATGGGACATTTACAAAATAGAGAGAGCATTTAGTGGGCTGCAGAGAATTTCCACAGCCTATGACCACAGTACTAACTTGGCCAAAAACAATATACACACATTCACTCTTGTTAACTGAGAGACACATACATTTACATCAAGAGTCCAGCGCTAACACTGTGTGGGGCGGTGACATAGTTGATGCATTCATATACATTTCAAAGCAGTGACTCCTAAAATGACATCCCATACAATAAATTTTTTTAAATCCTTCAATTTTTTTCAGTGTTGAATTTCAAAATTTTTTTTGTTTCAATGATTTCATTCAACACACCTCTGAAGTGTCTCTGATATTTTCATCCCTTCGCATTCACACTCATCCCGCCTCCTCTTCTCTTGCTCATGCCACCTGCCCCTCTCTCCAGGGCTTTTCACATGCTTTCCAGCCTCTTCTGACCCTGAGATCACATCTTTGAACTCTGCAGTGAAGAGGGCTCTAAAACAGCTAATAAATCATAATCCAGAAAAGCAAGAAAAAATTTAATTGAAATACCATACCTTTATTACAAACTGTTAGAGAATCCAGAGGATATTGTAATTTTGAATCTTCATGTCCTGCCTCGGCGGAGTAAATTTTACATTTCTGTGCCAAAATTTCTTGTGTTGAATCTTGAATCTTATCACTAAAAACAAGAGCAAAAATAGACTTCATGAAACATGAACCCCATATCTCTGATTAAAGGATTTCAAAATTATGTTGCTTTCAAACAACCTGGGATAAAACAGAAATTAGTTTCTATTTTTAAAAATGTGTCTATTCTATAGGGGGAAAATTTTAAACACCATAGTGGGAATGTCCATCTTTACTAACTGTAATGAGATCCAAAGGTTCTAAAGATCTCTTAATAAAACATAAGCACTTAGTCTTGGAGCAGCTTCCAGTAACTTTGCTGCCAACCAGTCTTTGCAAAACAACCTTGTCCTGTCTTTTAAAAGATTCTAACTGATTTTCTCCCACAGCCCCCACTTTGCAAGTTAATTATATTTATCTTTAGAGATACTTTTTCTAAAGTAATACTCGGCAAAAAAACACACAAAAAATCAAACCATGTCTGAACTACAGTACTATAGCAATTTCTTCTTTCTAAAAATTTCTTCCTTTTAAAAAAAAAATTTGTCTTGAAAGCCATTTATTTATTTCTTTAAGTTTTTAAAAAAGATTTTATTTATTTTTAGAGAGGGGGAGGGAGAAAGAAAGAGAGGGAGAGAAACATCAATGTGTGGTTGCTCCTCTCACAACCCCCACTGGGGACCTGGCCTGCAATCCAGGCATGTGCCCTGACTGGGGAATCGAACCAGGGACCCTTTGATTTGCGGGCTGGTGCTCAATCCACTGAGCTACACCAGCCAGGGTTAAAAATGTATTTCTAAGTATTATAGTAGTCACTTATTAAAAAGCAAAAAACACATATTGTACCAGAAAAATACTGATACTAACAACACATAGGAAATATGAACACTGTAAAATACATTACTGTAGCTATCTGAAAAAAACTTTTTAGAAGACCAAATTTTCATGTTTTATAATTAACATATTTACTAACTGAATAATAACTTTAAAAAGCACAGGACATATCAAAGAAAGGCATTTGTTATCCATCTTAGCAAGGAATTTGATATTAATATTACATTCTTACACTTGTGTTTTTATAGGAGTCCAGGTGTAACTGGGTGTCAAGAACGCATCAGCACTTCGGGGAGTCATAGGTGTAACTTGATAGGTCTTCAGACCATCTAGTGGCTGAAACACAAAATCTTTAGGTGCAAAGGAATTCTTTCCTCTTGTTTTGGTAGTATTTGTTTTAGGTAAGTTTTCCATTTTTGATAAAACTCCATTATTTGTTGCACTGGTTTGTGAATCCAAATTATTTTCTTCACTGTCAACTTGCAAAGAAATGACCTAGACATGAGTAAACAAAATAGAGTTAGAATTTCTCTTCTGCGGATATACTTGACCAATTTTTATAGGCCTGAAAATGTGAAAGTTGAGATATATGTGCCATGTACATAATTTAAGAGACAAAAACAAACACATCTAAATGTATACGTGGAATCAGAAGAACAGCTACACTGAACTACTGCTATGTTCCAGAAAGAGAGAGAATCAATCCTTATTGAAAGAACTAAATACATAACAGGTATTAGGTATTATAACAAATTAAAATATATGAAAACTAAGGTATAAAAATTTACTCACCTAAGAAACACATATCTTTTTACTTAAATTATGTTGATTATTACAATAGTTTGAAAATCATAATCGAAAATTTATTAGACAACTACTATTGTCAAGGACCAAATCCTTTATCACATAAGCAAAAATATTTTTCATGTGACACAGTAAGATTAACCATATAAAATGTGAAACATATTTTGTTTTTCAATTCAATTTGTTACTTTTTTTTTTACTGAGATATAACTGACATATATTATACTAGTTTCAGATGTACAGCATAATGATTTGATATTTGTATATAAAGCAAAATAATCACAGTTACAAATTTTTTTTCTAGTGATGAGAACTTTTAAGATTTACTCTTTGTAACTTTCAAATAAACAATGCAATATAGTTATCTACAGTCACCATGCTGTACATTATATTCCCAGGACTGACTTAATTTATGACTAGAAATTTGTACCTTTGACCACCTTTACCTATCAACACTCATCCATTTAAACATAATTTTTAGAGGTTTCCATGTTTCTGATTTTTAATGAGATATGAACTGAAGCCAGAGAATTTCAACCTGGACAAGAGTTTAAGGGTAACAATGTCCCTGAGGTCAGTGTGGGAATGAAAGTAAAAATGAGTGACATACAGATCACGTATCATAGAAATGTACACTTGAAGCCTACATGGGGCAGGCAAAGGAAGGTATACAGTTGTTCACAGGAAAAAGGCAAGCAGGTTATAATTATTGGAACAGCTTTATTAACTCAAAAGAATGTTACTCACAATTGTAAACCTACTTTTGCCCATCCCACAGGGTAGGAAAAAAGTAGGTTTACAGTTGTGAGTATGCAAAAAAGAATTTATTCTTGTATTATTACTTAATTATTGTATTATTTTCCGTGTGAACTATTAGCCTACTTTTGCCCCACCCTGTATAATCTTATTAGCCAATGTCACCCCAATATATTTAATTTAAAACAAAAGAAAAAAAAGAGGAATAATCCTTAAGAAGAAAATCAATCTTGAGGGAGGAGCTCTGAGGTACAGTTGCTTGTCTGTGAAGTTTCAATCTATATTGCCTTCCTGGAGGATCTGTTTGATGTTTAGTAAGAATCTAGTCACTTCAGTGTAACTTTTTTCTTTATGGTTATAGAATTGTAGCATGGATTATAAACCAAGGGACTGGGTCTTCAAAATGGTGGCTGTTTTTTGAAGACTCTACTAGGCTCTTCGCTAGATGCCACCAGAAATATTAGGTTATTTAATTCTTAATACTAGTCTATGTAGGTATTACATAGTATAGATAGGAAAACAACCTCATAACTTGTCCAGTGTTATATACTAATTGGAAACAGAGACAATATTCAAACGCAAGCCTAATTAAATTCAAAGTCAGTGAATTTCACCCTACCCCATCAAAGCTAAATCTCATATGAAGGTTTCTGTCAGCTGCGTTTTTATTTTTATTTTTTTCCATCTCCTGTTAACCAAACTATGTTTTCTTTACCTATGAAGCTCTGAGGATAAGATACCTGAAAAACAACAGTAAATGCTCTTATGTTTCTTTATGATTCAAGTTTTTCATACACATGTAGGTTAACCTCTTGAATGGTACTGTATACTTAATTTCAACTTTTTGAAAGTAGCAATAAGATTTCCAAAGAATTCAGAAATAAACAGATGTTTATACACTACCTTGTCAGGTTTAGTTGCTATGTTTTGGGCAGGTCTTCCTTGATTTGTTGCCTTTCTTTCTGTTTCATTTTCTAAAAAATAAGTGAAATACATCATACATTTTGACTAGACAGAAAATACTACATGAAAAACACTAGGTAATTTTGGAAAAGGAAAAAAAAAGGCAACGATGTCTTCTTTTTTTTTTTTTAAAGAGGGAGAGGGAAAGGGAAGGAAAAAGAGAGGGAAAGAAACATCCTGTGAGAAATAGGCAGTGGTCTAACCAGGAATTGAACTGGCAACATTTTAGTTTGCGACACAGTGCCCAACCAGGTGAGCCACACTGGCCAGGGCAGAAATGTATGTCCTAAAAAAAGTTTATGATTAAAAGTTTTATTATAAAACAAGATAAAAACAGTTTACATTTTCTGCCAAGTACAGGCCATCTGTTTTCAAAAACAAAACAGAGGTGGTAGTGTACTTTACCTTTTGCCTCTGAATATCAACTCTATATTTTGGAAATTCAGAAAATAAAAGTATAAAAACAATAAAAAAATCAACCAAGACTATATTATTCAGTAATAATCACTGTTGACACTTCAGGATATATTTTTCCAGATTTTTCCTATGTTCACATGTTTACATACATACTTTAGAACTGTGTTCATACTGTTCAGGTTTGACCTCTTCTTCTTTCTCCACTTAATTATCAAGAACCATGTTCTTAAGTGTTTTTTTCACATTATTCTTAAAAGGTTACACTGTTTTCAAAATGGATGGACTGAAGTTTATTGGATCTATTAATTTTTCACTTTGAAGCATTGATTACACCAATTCACGTACTCCAGTGTTTGAGCACCCACTGCTAAATAGATGAAGGGGCACAGAACCTACCTTCAGGGAACTGGAATCTTCCATTTCCTCCTCTCCTACTCCAGGGAATGCTTGATGAAAATCTCAAGGACCAAAACACTCTAGTTCAGTCATTGATCAAGAAATAGTTCTTACCATTAGTAGCTCTTGTCACTGGCTTTCTTGTAGTAGATGAGACAGTTCTGGCCATCTGCTTTGCTGCTACAGCAGCTGATCGAGTCACTCTCACTGATATGGCCATTTCTGGCTGTTCAGCTGTTGTGGAAAAATAATCAAATCAAATGCTTTATTATTAATTATTGTTGCAGCAACATCAGAGCTTATAACTGATAATATTCCTACCTTTTTTCTCTTTGTCCAACACTTTCTTTTCAGAAGTTTGTCTTTGACCAGGTCGAGTTGCTCGAACATCATTCCCATTAGCAACCTATTTAAAAGATCAGGTGCTATGTGATTTAACTGCATAATGAATCAAACTACCATATCTTCAACCTGTAAACTGATCCCTCATCTGAAATCTGACCATTGGAAATAACACAGCAAAAAAATCCACTACCCCAAATAAAATTGAATAAAGAAAATAGTTTTCCATTACATAAATTTTCTTACAAGCTTTTTTAGAATACTAGAATTTAGAAAATGCTAATAACCAAAGCTATTAAAAAGAGCTGACTATAATCATTTGAGAGCCCTTAAACATACCAGGCATGTTTTCTTTTTTTTCTCTTAAGATTTTATTTCCTTTTAGAGAGAGAGGAAGGGAGGGAGGAAAGAGAGGGAGAGAAACATTCATTGGTTTCTTCTCTTGCATGCCCCAACTGGGGACCAAACCTGCAACCCAGGCATGTGCCCTGACTGGGGATGGAAGTGATGATGTTTCCCTTTGCAGGTTGATGCCCAGCCCACTGAGCCACACCAGTCAAGACACCAGGCACATTTTCACTTCAAGACTTTTGAACTTTGTCTAGAAAATTTCTCTCCTGAACAGAAAACTCTTTGCCATTGTTCACTCTTCTACTTCCTTAAAGACTTCATTCAAAATGCCACCATCTCAGTGAGGCCCAGTCAAAATTCCACCTAATCTACTACTCCCCATCTCCCCCCATAATACTTATGACCATCTGACACAATATAATACTTATCTTTTTATTGCCTATCTCACATAAAAACAGGGAATTATTTTGTTCCCTATTATATCTGAGAGCCTAGAGGAACATGGTAGTGATTCCAAATGTATTGGACACATGAAACTTAGCTTCCTCATCTGACAGAAAGGCATACTACCTCCCCCCTGTCCACGTTACTTTATTTTAGTAATCCTCTTAAACTTGATCCTAGCAGTGTTTTGAAACCCATAATTTACAATACCCACCCTAGGTGCTTTATATTCTTATCTGCATTTTCTGTTATGGAATGCATGATAGAAGACGAGTAAACTAACAAAGAAAAAAAACTGTGACACAAAGATAAAGTTTGGTATAGATCTCATAAGGGATGTCAGGGTGAAGACTATTTTAACTGAATACTGCCTTAGCATTTAACCAAAACTGCTCTATGCCACGGTGATTTTGGTACTATCAACTCTAGTAAAATAATCACTATATTTGAAGCTGATAGATTAAAAATAAATTTACTTACCCTGAGAAAAGAAAGTATAATTTGTCATTTTAGTAACAATTATCTATTATCAACTATACCTTAGTTAGTTCCATTTGTTCTTTGGTCTTTGACCTTGTCATCCGTACAAAAGATGGAACAGCCTTAAAACAGTCAAAAGAAGGTAAAATTTTTTTAAAAATAAACTTGCAAAATTTACTTCCATGTCTTATTATGAAATAAAATTCTCATTTTAAAGTTAAGCTTTATTTGTAGTCATTTACGGCAAAAAAAGATACTTGCTAACTTAAACTACTATTTTTTCTGATTCTGGCTTAATTTAAATCATCTTTAGGTTAATAGCTGCAAAACTTATTCACATTTCTCAGTGAGGACAGAGAAGAAATTTCAAACCATATTTTCCAGGTATTATTAGGAATCTTCATTAATATGCAGGGGATAGATGAACAGACTTGAATATCAGAATTTTTACTTTATTTTGAAAAGATGCTGTCTAGTTTATATTCCTAGTGTTGACAATTTGCTTTCAAATCTCATGACTATGCACTTGTCCACTGTCAATAAGAAAATGAAGACCTGATAGCAAAATGTGGAAAAAATCTAGCAAGAGAAGGACTGATCAAAAAGTGGTAAGATGTTTGTCAGCTCTGTAAAATTCCTTTAGAAGCATAATCAGTCTTCTCTTCAGATGAGAAGCCATTTTCTTTACTAAATCTCGGTGAAAATCTATGTTAAAAAATTAGGCTTTTCTCCAAAGTGCATAAAGTGAGCAAAATTCAGCAATGGCTATTTTCTAAGGAGAATAAAAAGCCATCATTGGTGAATCTTGCTATTTAACACAATGATGTGTCTCTTTCTCCCCACCGACATACTTGAATAAAGTATGTAGCTGTGTAAATAGCTGTATACAATTTAGACCAGATTAAATCTAACCCCTTCTAAGAGGTCTTCTTTGATGTTCCTCCAGACATAAGCAATCTCTCCCTGCTCTAACATACATAGAAGATTTATTTATCTATTATCTTTCCACCTTGAGTTATATTTTATTAACTTTGGTCTCTTCCACATTATCCACAGAGTAAATAAAGATCTGTCAGATGAATCAGAGATTCATGAAGCAAAGAAAACTAGGCAATATCTTGGGTCTTTGTTTTTCAATTCTTAGTTAAATCAGGAATGAGTATATAGTCAGTAAGATCTTTTAAATACATTATTTAAAATGAGATCTTTTACACATACCTTTAAAACAGCAAACCACCAGTGACTACCTAATTCACCACACTTCCTCTGTTCAAACTTCCTAACTTCTTGACTAACTGGCCGTTCTCTTCTTTTGGATCACCCCTTCCATCTTCCGCTTTAGTTCCCCTGCCACTCTGACCAGTCCTTCTCAGCCTACCTACCTGACTTCTGCCCACCTGAGAGTGCTCTCTAGACTTCACTCTTTCATAATTTTACATATGCTTACTGGATTGGTCTCGTTCAGTCCTAAGCTCAAACACCCATACGTACTACCAATATCGCGTCCTAAATCCGCTCCTTAGCATGGACCTCCATCCTGATTTCCAAATTTTATACCACTGCCTGTTACCTAGATGGCCCAAACTGGTTTAAAAAAAGGGGAGTGGAATATTAAAATGCACTCACCTAATCATGTCCCTTTTCTTACCTTCCTCATTTTTAAACAGCAGCATAATTTATATGGTTGTTCAAACTGATATATACAAAATCATCTTATTCTGTTAAATTTTCTTTACCCCTCACTACCTACTTGGTCACCTATCAAACTTATCTCTAAAGGTATCTTACACCTATTTCTTCCTTTTAAACACACTGCCCAGTCCACTTATTCTGTCTTACTTAGTCTTTCACAATAGTCTTATAACTGGTCTTCCCATCTATAAGTGAGTCCCTTCCCAGACTACAGCCTTCAAAGCCACGGTAATCTTCCTGCATTATTAACTTCATAATGGTACAACCTCATTTAAGAGCCTCCCTTGTACTCTCCATATCCCACAGGGTAAATGCCAAGTCTCTTGGCATAGCATTCATTGTTCAGCCTGGTTCTACTTGCTTTCCCAGTTTTATCCTATCTCAATCTCCCATAGTTACATTGAGAGACCTGTTTTTCATCTTCTGAGCTGCTATTGTCATTCCCACCTCCCACCAATTAGTTAAGAGAATGAAGGAACTAAAGGGAATGGGTAATTTTAGTCATTTAATCTCTTAAAAGAATGGTTTCTCGGCTTTTTGGCTAAAATCAAGTGTAATCTCTTAAAGAAAAAGGAACTGTTAAAAGGAACTATTCCTCTATATCTAGTTAGGATACTAAATTTACCTTCATTGGCTCAGCTTTCACAGTATTTTGGTGAGAAAAGAGAAATGAAGGCTTATCAGGTCTATAAAGACCCACTTTAAATACTTCTCGCTTAGCTTTCTCTCTTTGCTTTTTCAATTTTTGAAGCTCCTTTTCTTCTTTGTATTTCTGAAGCATTTGTTTCCGTTGATCATATAGAAGAGTTCTCACTGACTCTAAGCAAGAAAAACAAACACACACACAATATATATACAAAACATTTCAGATAAAACGTTATGCAAATTCTAAAAAATCATTTTGCCTAACTTTAACAGTTACTAAGAAACACTTTGAGAAACTTAATTCCTTAGTGCTCAAAGCACAAGTTATTTCAACCTCTGTTCTTTTAAAATTTCTATTCCTTTTACCTTCACTTGCTCAAATATTTAACTGCTTGCTATGTGCTAGACATGTATTTCTACCCTTTTCAATTAATTAAATTCTGTGATAGGCGATTCTCACCTCCTGGTAGGCATGCCCTTGTGTTGTCCCCTCCCTCACTGAACAGGGCTGACCTGTGTAACCAAAATGTACTGGCGAAATGGAGTGTGACTTACAAGACTAGATCATTAAAGACATTCTAGCTTTTGCCCTGCTCTCTTGGTTCACTCGCTCTGGGGGAAACCAGTGGTCACGTGGAGTATGAAAGAGAAATCAGGTAGTCCCAAGGAGATACCTACATGACAAAGAACTAAGGCTGCCTGCCAAAAGCTAGCATCAACTTGCCAGTCATGTGTGTGAGTTAACTTAGAAGCAGATCCTCCAGTCTTAGTCAAGCCTTCAGCTGCATTACTGGATGGCATCTTGACTGCGACCTTCAGTACTACCTGGCTGAGCTGCACCTAAATTCCTGAGCCACAAAAATTGTGTGAAATAATATGTATTTTTTTGTTGTTGTAAGCCACTCAAATTTTGGGGTAACTAATACAATTTGTTCCTTTGATATTAAAGCTACTTGTCAGTTTCTCTAGCTCCCACCTGATTCTCCACTTAGGTTTCTACCCATTCTCATATTTATTTAAACTGGTTAGAAAAATATGAGGAGCTACTTTGTGCCAGACATTTTTAGGCCATAATAAAGAAGAGCATTTCTGCCCATGAAGGGCTTGCAGTATCGTGGGGAGATGAATACAGTTTCCATTTGGTTTAGTTTTGGTTTAGCATGGAATGAACAGTAGGAGAAAACACACACAATAGAGAGTCAGTACAAATCTGTCTGGGGAGGTCAGGAAAGGTTTTTCGGAAAAGACACTATCTGAGAAAGGTTCTGAAGAATGAGTATATGTTTGTCCACCGGGTAAGGGTTAAAAAAAAAAAAAAATCCAGGCAATAGCGGTGCAACTCAGTAAATTTACTTTTAAAAAGCATATATTTAAATGGGCAAATTTTATGGTATGTAAATTTTACCTCAATAAAGTTGTTTTAAAAAGATAATCCAGGCAGAGAACAGAACGTGCAAAAGCTTAGATGATGAAGTGGTCAATCACCAATAAACCCCTATATCCTCAACTTCTCTCATTCACCTACACTCACTCCACCTTCCTTTCTAAATGAGCTGGGTGTGCCACTAGCTATGCCAACCCCTCCACCTAGCTCTAGACTCTGTTCCTTATCACCTAACTCAAGGACATTCTTCCAGTAATTCATCCTCTCACTCATCTATTTTTCTCTCCATACTGGGTTGCTGCCAGGGCGGATTTAATGGTGGGCGCCCCGGGCACGCACCCTGGGCCCCGACTTCTGAAGGGCCCCGCAAAACCCCAACTATTATTAATTATATTATACATATATTATATTCAAATTTCATTAGAAATAAAACATTAATAGTACACAATGTTTTTTTTATTTATTTAAAAATATAGTTAACATGTATTTTTATTTTCCCTGTCTCTCTCTTTTTTTAAGGGGCCCAATATTTTCGTCTGCACCCGGGGCCTCAGCCGACCTTGATCCGCCTCTGGCTGCCGCCCTCATCAAGTAACAAATACGCAGTAATTCCTCCCAACCTACATCCTCCCCTAGTTGCTTGCCTCATTTCTCTATTTCGGCTTAAGGCAAAATTCTTCAAGAGAATTATGTATATCCATACTTCTAATTCTTCTCCTTCAACTCCCCCTCACTTTTATTCAAAATTATAAAGAATTTCAGATATACACACAAGTAGACTGTAATAATATACCTACAACCCAGATTCAACAATTATGAATATTTTGCCGCACCTGATTTCTGCAGTATTTGAGAACAAATTCTACTCATAAAGCTTTATCTGTAAGTATTTCAGTATGCACCTCTAAAATTAAAGACACTCTACATTTGTTTGCTTTCTCCTGTTTTTTGCTAATTCCTCTAGCCCTCATATGTTTTCCATAAACTGGAAATTATATCTAAGGTTTGATTAGAGCCAAGTTCCACCTTTGGAGCAAGAATATGTCCTAGGTAACCCTGGCCAGGTGGCTCACTTGGTTGGAGTATCATCCAGTACACCAAAAGGTTTGCAGGTTCAATCCCCAGTGGGGGCACGTGTAGGAGGCAACAAGTCAGTATTTCTCTCTCATATCGATGTTTTTCTCTCTCTCCCTTTCTTTCTCTCTGAAATCAATAAATATATCTTTGGGTGAGAATTTTTTTTTTAAAAAGGAATATTTTGTAGGTGGTGTTGCCATTCTCTCCTGTACCCATGCTAATCTGGCTTTCACTTCCTAAACTTTGCTCTACAAAAACTACTTATCAAGATCGCCAGTGACCTCCACAGTGAAGTTCAAATTCTCACTTCTAATATTGCATGACCTAACAAGAAGCACTGACATAATCAGGCTTTCCTCTTTGGCACGTTTGTTTCCCTTGGTTTCTAGGACACCACACTCTTCTGGTTGAACTTACTTTACTTGCATTGCTAATGAGTTCTTTGCTAGTTCCCCCTCACACCCTCAGCCTCTAAATGTTAGAGTACTAACCCCTTTTCTCTCCTTTTTCCACGCCCAAAACTCTGGATAATCACATCCATTCTTATAGCTTCAAAAACCATGTATAAATAGACAACGCCTGAATTTATATCTCCAAGTCAGAATTCTCCCCTGAATTCATCTTGTATAACTAACTACTTTTTCAGCAGCCCTTCTTCCATTGACATTTCAAATTTAACATGTCCAAAACTGAACTCATAAGTTTACCATTCTCCTCGCCACAAAAAAATTGTTCCTCCCTCAATCTTTTACAATTTAATGAATGGCCAATCCATATTTTCAGTTGTTCAGGCAAAAGTCCTTGGAATCATCCTGACTCCTCTTTATCAACCCCTAATCTACTCCATTAGGAAATCCTATTGGTTCGCACTTCAAAATATACCCAGAATACAGCCACCTATCTTTGCTGCTACCACTCTGATCAACCATCAGCTATTAACTAAATTATTGCAATAGTCTCCTAACTGGTCTCCCGAAGGCCATGCTTGTCACCCACGACCTATTCTTAACAGCCAAAGAGACACTTTGAAAACAGAAACAAAGTTACATAAATTTGCATTAATCCATTAATGGTTTCTCATTTTGCTCAGAGTAAAAGCCAATGTCCTTATAATGATGGACCTTAGGGCTCTCTAGGAGCTAGCCCTCACCCGTCCTTGTTCCTCCTCCTGTAGCCATGCTTGCCTGTTTGCTTTCTATGGTACCTACCAGGCCCACTCCCACCCCTAGGCCTTTGCAAATGACAAATAAACAAAAGATATTTTAATAGCATATTGACAGGGTTGGACTTTCATTTGACAGAGTTTAGTCAAGGAACAGAATATCTGAGAGAGAAAGAGTACAGGCAAGGAGCCAACTTGTGAAGTAGAAACATCACATCTTCTCAGGCAAAAAGTACCTAGCTCTTCCTTTAAAGGTCAACCTGTATCATTCCATGGCTCAATTGTTATTTCCTCCCAACTCTTAAGAAATGTTATTCTTTATTCTCTTCCCCTCAAGAACCAACCCATTTCCTTTGACCTTCAAATATACACTGATCACCTTATCTCAAAAAGAACCCTACAACACGTTTATCCAATTTTTTTTCTCTCACTTTCCTTTAGAATCACAAAAATAATATATCTGAAAGAAATATTTTAGCACAACCTCCCTCTTTTACATCACCAATTAAGCTCAATTATGTTGAATGTCTGGTATGTGCCATGTAACATTAGTTGTGAAAAATGATCAAATTAAAGCAGTGAACATTTAAACTACTTCGCACCTATTTCTCTATAAAATGTCTAAGACTTTATCTCTTTCTGCCATTTCTTCATCATTTATCCTTGCTTTATTTCACTGTGTTGTAGCCCCTAATGCTATATAAATACTACTAAATAGGAGTCCACTGACTCCTGCTGGTTATACACAAAAGTCACTTCCTAGTTCTCTTCTCTATAGCATCACTTGTCTTTAAGACATTTTATTTTTATTATTTTTATCTCTTGCTGAGATCATTTCTTTCCTTATCATTTGTTGTTCTTTTTTTTCTTCCTAATGACCCTTTTGGGCAAATTGCAAGGAAGGATTCCTTGCCCTTCTAAGAAATGTTTTCATTTGCAAAGTATCTTTATTTAATATATTCTTTAATCAGTTCTATTTTTATGTCCCTTATCAATTTATCTTGTCAAAACTTATCTTACCCAAGCTCCAGAAGAACTTTAGAATTCCTATAAAATAAAGTATTATAGTATTCCATAGGTGAATGGCTCTGGCCGGCTAAAATAGCTTTAGACTAGCCTTTACCTTAAATAGACAGTAGAAAACAACAAGTTATTCAAAACAGTATTACAAAACTCCATTCTTCTGCTCAGATTTTTTTTTTCTAATTGATTTTTAGAGAGAGACAGACAAACAGACATATCTATTCACTGTTCCACTTATTTATGCATTCATTAGTGATCCTTGTATGTGCCCTGAGGATTGAACCTGCAACCTTGGTATACTGGGACAATGTTCCAACCCACTGAACTACCTGGCCAGGGCCTGGTGAGGGTTTTTGTATGTCAGCTATTAAACCAACTTCTCTTCACTCTTCAGAGCACTGAAAATTACAATAAACCTTTACTTACTTGGCTTGACACTGGCCTTTTCTGGAACAAGCTCTTGAGATGTCTCGTCTAATTCAAGGAGAAGTCTACCTTCTAAGGTTGGAATGTTGACATCTTTCAAACCAAAATGTCTATTTCGTTCATATTCCTTATGTCTGTGTTCTTTCTGAGACAGTGATTTCCTATGTGCAATTTTAGTTCTAATCATATCAGTACTCATATCCTTTCTGTGTCGGCTGGCAAAACGAGATGAAGACATCCTGTCAGGGAAAAGAGAGACAGACCAACTTGCATGGATTTTCATTTTATTACTTAAAAAATTAAGATTTCAAGATGGAGACACAGGTAGATACGCTTCACCTCCTCATGCAATCATAGAAAGAATTACAACCAGATCTCAAAACTGGTAACACCCAAAACTGTCAGAAAATTGAGCTGTACTGAAGTCCAACAACCAAGGATTTTAAGACCATTCATCCAGGCTGGTAGGAGAGGCTGAGTGGCGGAGACAGGTGGAGAGGCAGTGCGGTGTGGTATGGTGTGGGATGGGCAGGAGGGATAACTTTGGAGGGAGTGAGCGATCCCAGCCCCAGGCCGCACAGCCCAGGGTCCCAGCACTAGAAGACAGATCCCCATTACCTCGGGCTGTAAAAACCAGTGGGGGTTGGGGTGGTAGAAGAAACTGCCGATTTTCACCACTTAAAGGGTCAGCAGTTTTATAACATACACAAACCCACCCACCCCAGGATTCACCACGGGGTTGCAGGTAGAAGGGCGCCAGTTGCACATGGGAAGGTGGTGAGGTGACTAGAAACAGAGGAGCAACTGGTGAATCACCAGAAGCCAGGTATTGGAATTTTCTCCTCTCTGAGCCCTCCCCACACAGTCACAAAGTGGTGAAGCAGGTGCCCTACCCTGGCAATTACCTAAGGCTCTGACCACACAATTTATAGGTGTCTTTTCTACAATAGACCATGCTACTAAGAAAGGGAGTCAAAGCAGTTCTACCTAATACACAGAAACAAACACAGGGAGGTTGCTAAATTGAGGAGACAAAAAAAGTATGGCCCAAATGAAAGAACAAAACAAAACCCAAGAAAAAGAACTAAGTGAAGCGAAGATAGACAACCGATCAGATGCAGAGTTCAAAACCCTGGTTATCAGGATGCTCAGAGAACTCCTTGAGAACAGCAAAAAAAATAAAGGAAGAAATGAAGGTTACATAGGTGAAATAAAGAATAATCCTCAGGAAACCAACAGAGAAGGGTAGGAAACTGGGATTCAAACCAATGATTTGGAACATAAGGAAGAGATAAACATTCAACCAAAACAAAAAGAAGAAACAAGAATTCAAAAAAACGAGGATAGGTTTAGAAACCTCTGGGACATCTCCAAACCTGCCAACTCTGAATCACAGGGATGCCAGAAGAGGAAGAGCAAGAAACTGAAAACTTGTTTGAAAAAATAATGAAAGAAAATTTTCCTAATCTGGTACAGGAAATAGACATACAAGTCCAGGAAGCTCAGAGTCCCAAACAAGTTGGATCCAAACAAGAACACACCAAGGCACATCATAATTAAAATGCCAAAGGTAAAAGATAAAGAGAGAATCTTAAAAGCAGCAAGAGAAAAGCAGAGAGTTACCTTCAAAGGAATTCCTGTAAGACCGTCAGCAGATTTCTCAAAAGAAATTTTGCAGGCAAGAAGGGATTGGCAAGAAGTATTCAAAATGATGAAAAGCAAGGACCTACAACCAAGGATACTCTATCCAGCAAAGCTACCATTTAGAATGGGAGGGTAGATAAAGTGCTTCCCAGGCAAGGTAAAGCTAAAGGAGTTCATCACGACCAAGCCATTATTACAGGAAATATTAAAGAGACTTAAAGAAAAAGAAGATCGAAACTGTGAACATTAAAAAGGTTCCATGGACGAGGACAATTTGGGGGCAGGGGATTGATTGTGGGAGAAGGGGCATGGGCAGGGGAGAGTAATAGGGGAAAAAGGGGACAACTGTAATTGAACAACAATAAAAAAAATATTATTATTAAAAAATAATAAAATGTTTTAAATAAAAATTTTTTTTTAAAGGCAACAAATTCATAACTATCAACAACTGAATCTAAAAACAAAACAAAACAAACTAAGCAAACAACCAGAACAGGAACAGAATCATAGAAATGGAGATTGCATGGAGGGTTATTAGCTTGGAGGGGGAAGGGGGAGAATGTGGAAATGGTGCAGGGATTGAGATGCATAATTGGCAGGTACAAAGGAGACAGGGGGACATTAAAAATACTATAGGAAATGGAGAAGCCAAAGAACTTACCCGCAGGACCCAAGGACATGAACTAAGGGTTGGGGGGTGATTGCTGGAGGGAAGGGGAGTACTAGGTGGTGGGGGATAAAGGGTGAAAAATTGGGACAACCGTAATAGCATAATCAATAAAATATAATTTTTAAAAAATGAATAGAATAAAAAACTAAGATTGCAGTTCACCTTCTGTCCCAATCTGTCTTCTGAAATAAAAGTACTGAAATACAAATGGAGTAAATGTGTGGCACTGAAGGGTGGGAAGGAGGTTATTAAAAGACAAGACACTATAATTTATTCCGGGGTCCTAAATAGGACCTTGTTTGACAGGTAAAGTGAAACTTAGGAAGCTACTGTCCATAATACTGAGAATAGTTTCTTAACCTTCTCCTGGTGATGAATGCAGCTTCTCTCCAGCCAGAAAAGCAAAACAAAACAAAACAAACAAAAAGCACACAAGATGCCTATTAGACAAGTAAGGATGATAACTAGGCATTAAATATACCAGATTAAGAAAAAGAAGGGTTTTCAGAAGAATTACCATGGTGATATAGAAGGATAAACAAATCAGTATGCCCTTCGCAGGGCAGAATAAAATTATTTTCAGCCATGTAAGAAATTATATAGTTTACATGGCACATACCATTTGCATGGAAAGATCCTTGAGAATGTATTCAAGCAACACAAGGGAGAAGGACAAGAAAGAGGATGTCATGGGTTCCAAGAAACCATGGATCGAACTGATGGAAAGAATAAAGCGGGAAGTCTAAGGTGGTTACCTATGCATCTGGTATAGAGAACAACCAAGCCAAACTGAAGAAAAAGGACTGGTTCTCCAGAGAAAATTCTTGCCAGCTTATAAGGGAAAACAGCGGGGAGGGGAGGAAAGAGGGAAGGTCTGCCATTAGGGAGTTTATAAAGTTATAAGCACACTATAATCCTCAACAAGAATATTTAAGCAAGTTCATTTAAAAACTTCAAACAGAAAAATCTGCACAAGAAATGCAACAAATTAAAACGTTACATGATTTTTAAGCACCAACAGGGTATGAAAAATAAGAATTCATCTGACCTGGATGCTAATAATATAGGGTCCTCCTTTAAGGGCCCAGGGGAAGTGACAAAGAACTGTGCTTTTCATCAAGACCTCTCCCCTATTTGATTTGCCACCTCCCACAAGTATTAATTTGCTAAATAGTAAAGAATAAACAAAATTTACGTATTAATTACTTTGAAATACAGTATACTAGCAGAGACAGAGAGAGAGAAAACTAATACTAAAGGTATATTTAATTATCACCTAAACCCTAAAGGGTAGTTACTTAATATTGTCGCCATTATACAAATGAGGTAAATTAACTCCCCACGTGAGCAGAGAGAAAAAGCGGTGCACCTGGGACCCCAAGCCAGAGAGCCTGGCTCTTCACATGCATCTAAGTTCTCTTTGGCTGACCGGAGTTCCTTCCAGCTTGAAAGTCTAGAATGTCTCCTTGCTCGCCTACAGGTTCTCAACCCGGGCGTTTACAGATGTCACGGAATTTGGGAGGAGCCACTGAAATTTCATGTCAGGGCCAAGGATGCTAAGTATCGACAAACTCCGAAGGCCAATTACGCCCCTGCGGTGAAACGCGGACTGCTACCGAGATAAAGCCAACAAATATTTAATCTTCCGGAGAATTGTGTCATCAGTTTCAGGAAGGACGGTTAACACTGTCCTAGCGGAGCCTCCCCTGGGAAGCATCCAGCTCCCAGTCGCTGGTCCTCAGATCCTTCGAGGCCTTCAAGAAGGACGCGGAGGAGCACCCTCCCTCCAGCTCCCCAGCACCCACCTACCTGAGGCAGCTTCTGGCGTGAAACCTCAACCATACGAAAAGCAATGAAACTCCCGATCTGGAAGACCACGGCTGCCTCCAAAGCAGGACCGCCCACAACCCGAGCCGGAGCTAAATTCAAACTTCCCACACCGAACCTCTGATTGGAGGGATTTTAACCAATACTTCCGAGAAACGTGCCCGCCTCTTCCTTTCGGCGAGGCTTGCGATTGGCTTGCTCCTGGCACTATTTGAATTGATTGAAAGGGAAACGGACGGTTCAGATGGGTGTGAGTGAAATCAATGAGCGGGGCCGTGGCGCGAAATTGTCGACCGGCCAGCGACAGGATGTTGACGTGAGGCGGGGCGAGGGGGCCCGGCCGGGGTGGGAACCGCGGGAAAGTGAGGTCGACTTGAGCCTGGGTCTGGTGCGGTCCTCTCTGGGACCCGGGCCCCGCGCGTATCCGAGGACAGACGAAGAAGCTCAGACGGAGAAGAATGGACTCAGGGCTTTTTAACGTCCTTATTTACTTACATAAATCCAGCAGAACTTATAAGAATGCTACTTTATTTAACGTTTCTTAAAAAACGGCTTCCCACACCAAATTTCACATTACATCGGTTAGTGTTACTTTTCGACACCGGTAGCCTTTATCTCCGTCCTTTTTTTTTTTTTTTTTAAACAGGTAAAATTTAAATGCAGTGAAAAGCATAGTTTTTAATGTACTATTTGATTAGTTTTGCTAAATGTAAACAGTTGTGTAACTACTACCAAATCAGGAGGTAGAGCATTTCCATCACCCAAGAGCTCCCTTAAACCCCTTTCCAATCTCCCTTTAGGCAACTATTCCTCTGATTTCCATCATTTCAAAAATAAAGGTGCTAGGTACTCATTGGTGTCTGCCTTCTTTCTCTCAGCATATGGTTTTCAAGACTCATGGCTACTGTTGCATGAATCAGCAGTTACTTGTTTTTACTGATGAGAAGTATTTTATTGAATATCCATTTACCTGTTAATGGACATTTGGATTGTTCCAGTTTTTAGTTGCTATGAATAAGTTGCTATAAATGTTCTTTTGTTTTAAAGAACAGACTATAGAGCTATTTAGAATATATTATGTGGCCCCATCATATTTGGTGATCGAGGCTATTGAAAAATTTTTTTTCTCTTTTACTGATTTTCAGAGAGAGAGAGAGAGAAACGTCGATGTGTGGTTGCCTCTCACACACCCCCTACTGGGGATCTGGCCTGTGACCTAGGCATGTGCACTAACTGAGAATCAACCCGCAACCCTTTGGTTCACAGGCCCACACTCAATCCACTGAGCCACACCAGTGAGGGCAGCAATTTCTTTTTTTTTAATTATTGATTTTTTTTTTGAGAGAGAGAGTAACATTGATTTACTATTCCATTTATTTATGCATCCATTGGTTTCTTCTTATATGTGCCCTGACCAGGGATGGAACCTGCAACCTTGGCATGTAGGGACAATGCTCCAACCTACTGAGCTTCCCAGTCACGGCTAAAATCAGCAATTTGCCCAAGAAGCCCTTGTTCCTTTTATTAAAAGAATGGTATTAGAAACTAAGATTTGGACACTAGGCATACTCCTTGCTCCTGAGGAATGTCTCAGTTGACAGAATGAAGAAACATAGCTGTCTATCCTAACTTATGTATATACATATCTATTAACATTTCTATGGTAACCATCTGTATCTATACTAAGTTAATCATTAGTTCATGCTGATGTCTCCAACTCTAATCAATTACCACATGGGTTATTCTGGCCTCTTCCTCTTGCTTATCTGTAACCTCCCACTCCAACGGTGGAAAACTTGACTCTGTTTTCATTTCCTTCCTAGCATCATTGGTGAATAGAGGATTTTAAGTTTGGTGAAGTCTACTTTATCATTTAAAAATATTTAGTGCTTTTTTTCTTTCTCTTTAAGAAATATTTGCCTACCACTAGGTCATGAAGTTGTTCTCCTATGTTTTCTTCTAGAAACTTGGTAGTTTTAGTTCTTTTGCTTAGGTCTGTGATCCATCTTGAATTAATTTGTGTGTGTTATTTCCAATCTTTTTTTTTTTTTTTTGCTTTTTTTACACATTGTCCAACACCACATAGAAATGAAAACTATATGTATGACTGTGAGTAAAGTTTCCTCTGCAAACCCTCAGGTAATTTTCTGAGTCAACTAAAATTGTAGTACCCTAGGGCCTAAGAAATATAAAACACAGTGTAACATATGGGAAGGACATTGCACTGAATGTTCAATCCATTTAGCAACAAGGATGAGATTGGCAGTTTGGTAAGAACAATTTCAGTAGAATGATGGTGGCAGAAACCACACTGTGGTGAATTAAAGCGTCATTGGGAATTACTGAAGCATGCAGAATGTGAGTGAGGAATCAGAGTTTTTAGTGATGAAAAGGACTTTGAAGATGAATGAGAAGCATAATAAGGGAATAAGAAGCATAATTGGCAGGTACAAACTAGACAGGGGGATGTTAAGAATAGTATAGGAAATGGAGAAGCCAACGAACTTATATGTATGACCCATGGACAGGAACTAAGGGCGGGGGGGATGCTGGTGGGAAGCGGGGTGTAGGGGGGAAGGGAATAAAGGGGAGAAAAAAATGGGACAACTATAATAGCATAATCAATAAAATATACTTTTTTAAAAAGGTGAATGACTTGTACAAGATCCCGCAGCTAATTAAGTAGCAGAGGCCGGACTCAAACCTAGGTATTTTCATCTTCCTAGCTGGAAATAATGGCTTGTTTCAATGTTTATTTGAGAATGGAAAGAAGTTGTATAGACTTTGCAGTCAAATAGATGTGGTTTAAAATTGCCACTTTGTAGGGGGCAAGCCTTCTGCACTTCCCTGAATATCCATTTCATTATCTACCTCTTAGGAATGTTGGGAGTATTAAATGAAATAATTAGTTCCAGTTCTGCTTCCTACCAAGATGCTGACAAAGTAAAATTACTAGCTCCCTCCCACAAGATCAAATTCAGAGGAGCTGCAGAGGGAGAAAACACCAAGTTATTTTAACATTGAGGAATGTGAGCAGTCTTTTGTTGGTTTTGCCCTGCAGTTGTTAACTGATTAACCTCTCCTGTCTCTTCCTTCCACAATTAGGCCTATTGTAATTTAATATAGGTCAACTCAGAATTTGTTTCTTTTCCCTTTTTATGGTGGCTATTAGGAAAATTTAAATTTCTTGTGTGGGCACTGCAAGCTCCCAACCTGGAGCAGGCCCACGCCTTTCTTCCCTGGCGTGCATCTCCTGGACTCTAAGGGTCCCCACTTGCAACAAGGGGAGCAATGAGCAGCAGCAGCTCTCTCAGTCTAACTTCCTGAATCTGTCTCCACGGTCCCCTTTTCTCCGACTCTTCAGTGAGCCAAAGCGGCCTCGACCCTCCCCTGTTGCTTCTACTATCCTGAGTCCTTCTTTGTTTCACTGTCCCCAGTTTTAACAAATATACTCTCAGAATAAATAAGCAAATAAATAATAAATTGCATGTGTGGTTCACATTACATTTCTATTGGAAAATGCTGGCATAGTTTATAAGACACTTTGCTGTTTGAAATATCAGTGAGAAGGGAATATCTCACTCTTCCTCAAAAAATCTGAGCACAAGGAAGCAGCCTCAATTTCCAACGCAGAATTTCAGATGAAAGGTGTGAGGGTCAAAAAATAACTTTCCTGCCACTTCTAAGTTCTCTGGATGGGCTAGTAAGTAAATCAACATGAGAAAGATTAACAGGAGAAATGTTCAAGATTTATTGTGGGTACACATATTAGAATATGAAACCTGAGGATGTGTTGGGTCACTGAAGTTTATAAAACATTCTGGAGTAAAGAGAAGAGGGACAGGGATCTGGGATTTCAAAGGGAAAGTAGACATTCACAGGTAGAAAAAGCAAATGTGATAAATTCTTGATGGGCCACCCAGAAATAATGGGACATAGAGGGAAGCCCCTGTTTGCCACATTTAGTTTATTGTATGTTAATGTGATACGCTCACACTCCCTTCCTTTAAGCAGGGTTTTCTGTCTGAACTCCTTTGGGTGGGTAAAAGGGAGGGTCAGGGGTTCTTGAGTCTTTTGCTTCTGAGTAACAAGCTTAAAATCAATATCCCAAGAGGCCTGTTTTGGGGTAACAAAACAGTGGTCCCCCTCAGAGGTTTTAAATTGCAGTTTCCAGGGAAATGGGTGTCCTGAGATGCAATTTCTTCTCTTTTGATTTTTGCAGGGAATTCAAACCTATTTGCTTTCTATTTTCCAGGTAGTCCTCAAAATTTCTGGTACACTGATGATACTCGAATCGTTTTCTACTGATAGGGCTTTATATTTTTAAAAAATGCCTGTGTTGGAATTTCAGTCGGAGAATGTGGACTTAATTATGTGTCATAGTCTACACTTTGATCTGAGGCCTTTCCTATAAGAGATTCTTAATAAGCTTAACATTTAGGGGAATAAAACATTGTTTAGTGTCCATCCATTTTCTTTCCTCTCATTTGTGTGCATTGCATGTATACATAAAATCATTTAATTTCTCATTAACTTACACTTTTCCTTAATGTTCACTGAAATTTTTAGTGCTTATGTTCTCTTTTCTCCCTATCCCCAAAATGTAAAATACTGGAAAGACCTATTTGAGTGATATATCTCTAGTGAGCATTCAAAAATCTCAGTGCATATTTTAGGAGGTATTATTGTTATGTAGCCATTATAGAATGGCATAGTTCCAAAGGGAATTATAGCAATTTGTCCTCAGAATATAGTACAATAATAAAAAATATATCAGTCCTGGCCAGCGTGGCTTAGTGGATTGAACGCTGGCCTGAGAAACGAAAGGTCGCTGGTTCCATTCCCTTTCTGGTCACATGCCTGGGTTGCTGGCGGGTTCCCCAGTTGGGGGTGTGCAAGAGGCAACTGATCCATGTGTCTCTTGCACACTGATGCTTCTCTTCCTGTCTTTCTCCCTCCCTTCCCCTCTCTCTAAAAAAGTAAATAAAATCTTAAAAATATATATCAGTAAGTTCAAAGGTTTGAATAAGTTACTGGCATGTAATTTTATTTTTATACTTTCTATGCATTACCAGCTTCAAGGCATTTTACAGCTAGTTGCTGATAATATTTACAATGTCTTTTTTTTTCTTTATGTGATAAATATATAAGCAGCAAGGAATATATTCAATTTAACTATAAATATATGTGGTCATTATATACCTGGCCTTAAATCCTCCTTTTGGAAGATAAGTCTTTTTATTTTTTTAATAGAAACATTAATTCATCTACTTTGTTAGCTGCATCAGAATCTGTATTACCACTTTTTATTTTGGCAAATTATTTGAGCCCTTCTTTAAAGGAATCAAGTAGCAGTAAAGCAGACTCACCACGTGGTGGCACCCGAAAGCCCCCAAACCAACATCATACGGAGCTGTAGGAGGTATGTGTCCAAAAATTTAGGCACAGAGCTACCTTGTAGGTAGCAACATTAAGCAAATAGGTGAGCCTGAAACTCCCCACAGATTTTTCAGTTAAATTAAGGTAATAAATTCACTCATTTCTTATGGCAGTTTGAGTTTCAGTTTTCTGTCATTGGCAGCAGAGTCCTAACTAATGCAATGAAAGTCACAAAAGAAATAAAATGTTTTTTTCCCTTTCCCAGCCTGCAGTCTCGTCTCTTAGAGATAATCACTGTACATTGCTTTCACACACTGGTTTGCACATACATGTAAAATGTATGCCCTTTCATGTAAATGGAATTGTATATAAGGTTCCACCACTTGCTCTTTTTAAAATTTATATTGCATTGTGGACATCTTCATTTGTCGATGCAAAGTATTCTTTAAGTTGGACATAGCATCTTCAATTAAATCTGTCTTTCATTGATTGAAATTGTTTTTCCTCATTTTTCCTATGATAAACAATACATATATCTTTGTGCATTTATGAAACTATCCAACAGAAAAAAACCTAGAAATGAAACTGTCCTTTAAAAGGGAATGTACATTTCAAATTTTCCCTCCCAGAACAATTACACCACTTCACACTATTCTCAAAATACGTGAGAGTGTTTCTCCTCACCATTGCTAACAGTGTATTTTGTCAAACTTTCCCAATAAAGGAGTGAAAAGCAGTATGTTTTCGTGATTTGCACTTAATGAGTATATGCACATAGACACACATGGAGAAACCCATACACATGTAGGCTATTTTATACATTTATTAACTGTTTCCTATAAATTCACCATTCATATTTTTTTGCTGATTTTTCTGTTGGGTCATTTGTCTTTTCCTTATTGATTTGTCTTTATATACCAAGAAAATAGGCCCTTTTCTCTTACATGTTTTGAATATATTTTCCAAGTTTATTGTGTGTCCTTCACCATTTTTGTTTCTTTTAAGTATAACATTTTCTTTTAAGAAAACAGAAGATAATTATATAATAAGGACATATATATACCTGCCATCCAGTTTTAAAATGTTACTCCTTTTCAGTATTTGCCTCATCTTTTTAATAAAAAGAGAATAAAATGTTAAAAATATAATTGAAGCTTCTTTTATGTTTTCACTGGCCCCATTCCTCTCCACCTCTCCTCCCAGGTGAACACCACCTTGAAGGTGATGTGTATCTCTTTTTCGAGACCTGAAAACCCCCTCACATGCAACAAAGGTTTAAATATTTTCCTATGTCTTTCAGAGAAAAATAGGAGACAGCAATAGCAAACTGATGAACAGTTGCTCCCAGTCTCACCAGAATCGGCCGGCGCTTTCTAAGGGAGATTAACTTCACATTACTGCAATAGTATGACTCGTAAAGTTCCCATGAGAAGCTGTTCACAAACTATGCCAGCCTTCTGATTAATTTTGCTAATAAAGAACAGAGAAAAATCTGCCCATCAAACTTGCTTCAAATGAGGTTACTGAGTTATAATCATATATGTATTATATATTACACTATAGTTTATTTTTTCCCCAGGAGAGGTTATTTTTTAAAAAGCTATAATACCTCTTTCTGCACTTTGAAGTACATATTAGTTGGGGTCAAAACCCTCGTGTCTGCCTCTATAAAAGGTGATGGTCATGGGGGTGAGGGGTGTTCAGATCCACTTGGACATATGAAAAATGAAGAAATTTCATAAGCAGAGTAATAAAACCAATGTGGTCATATATGAACACTTTTGAAGAAAGAATTAAAAATTTTTAAGAATCTTTGAATGATCCCTAGTCTTTTGATATTCTGAAACTTCTACCTCACTGCTTATTTTTAAAAGAACCCAAATAAGGCTTAGTCTAAATGAGAGTCTCCCGTGGTTTTTGACAAGCACCTTAAACAGTGGACTTCTATGGCTTTATATTTTTTTCACAGACCTAGGTTTCTTTTAAAAATGAGTATAATACAATTTTGTAAAATTGTAAAGTTTGTGAAAATTGCATCACATTGTTCATGTCATCCTGCAGTTTGTTATGGTTATTCAGCATTTCAAAATTTATGCATGTGGATACATGTAGATTTGAGTTTATTCATTTTAACTACTGAATAATATTCCTTTTTGTGAACTTACTTTTCTACTTTAAAATTAGTAAACATTTAGATTATTCCCCTTTTTTTCTTCTAGTAAAAATAATGCTGCATTGAACATATCACCTCGTGCACATGTCTGAGAATTTCTCCAGTGTATCTGTCTACAGGTGAGACTGTTGGGCTGTGAGTCCCACTTCTTCATTGGATATTGCCAAATTGCTCTTCAAAATGGTTGTATCATATAATTTATACTTTCCCCAGCAGTAAATAAGAGTTCCTGTTTACGCACATCCATTCTGTCTCTAGTATTTTTGTTTTGGAGTTGTATAATTTTGATAGTAGTATAATTTCTCAAATCATTGCCTAATGGCTCCTAGTGTGTGTGTGTGTAGGGGTGTTTTTTATTTTTATTTTTTGGTCATGTTTAGTTTTGGTAGTAAATGATTATTGCAGCTTAATTTGCAAGTACAGTTTCACTGTTCACTTTGTTTTGCAAAGATGAAATTAAAAGACAATAGTGCTAATAGTCTGGAAATCTGGTAATCCTAAAGTGTGACTCTCTTCAGTTGTACAACACTTTGCCTGCCAAATAGTAAGAGGGGCTCACAGTGAAGTTAAATTAAATTCAGAAAACGGTGATTGGGAAACTCTGCTAAACGCTGTCTGTAATAGCCAGACATTTTTCATTGAAAGGTTTTCGCTCACTGCACAGAACTGGATTGTCTAATGCAGCATTAATAACCGTATCAGGTCCAGGGTGAGAAGTTAGTGAATCTGGAGGGTTCCAGTACTGACCTTTCTTTCCCCCTATCTTCCTTGTCCTACTTCTTTTGAATAGTGTTCACTTTCTCTTCCTTATCAGGTTAATCTTCAAGTTTCAGGAAAGTCCTAGATATAACAAAGTTCAAGCTAAAGATTCTTGCAGTGTAAGCTTATCCAAGGCATTAAACTTTCTCAGGCCATCTCCACTAAAAATAAACTAAAGCTCCAAACCTGTAGGATAACCAGATGGGACATCTGCTGAGCTGGCCTGTATAAATAAGCAATAAATTACAGAGTGAACAAGGCATGTAGCAGGTATGGTAAATCAGGAATGACTTTTTGACATAAACTGATATTTTCACTTCTTCCAGAACAATCAGAGGTATTTTCTTAGTTTACATGTCCAATCTTTTTTTGTGAAGCATATTGTTTCATAATAGTATAAAATCTAGCAACTGTTTTTTACACTATCTCTGGGTGTGTGTGTGGAGGGAATTGCTTTCTTTCACCATCTGACTGCCCCTAAATGAAGAACTTTTGTCTCAAGATGTGCATTTCTCCAAATTATGTGGGAAATTTCCCTTGAAGAGAGCCCAACTACTTTAGAAAAGTTTAAGTCCTGCATAAGGAAAGTCATTTCGTTTTTCAATATTGCATAATTTTTAGAAGGTGGCAAAGTCTACGCCCTTTTCCAGGCCTGAATTTTTTCATTTTTGAATTAAAAAAAAAAAGTTTTCCTTCAAGACACATGGAAAGATATCCCTAGTTTACAAGCCTTCTCAGACACTTATGGTCTGAAAGTATTAAATGGAATATTCCAGAAATAAATAATTAGTAAGTTTTAAGTCATGCACCATGTGATGAAATCTCGTACTGTCCCGCACTGACTCACCCTTAAGGGAATCATGCCTTTGTCCAGAGTGTCCACACTGCACACACCCTCCAACTGCTAGTCACTCAGCAGCCGTCTCAGCTATCAGAGCGGCTGTTGAAGTGCTGTGTCCGAGTAACCCTTATTTGGGGCCTTAGCGAGGGCCCCAAAGTGCAAGAGTTGTGATGCTGGAAATTTGGATATGCCAAAGAGAGGCCATAAAGGGCATCCTTTAAGGGAAAAGGGGAAAGTTCTTGACTTAATATGGAAAGAAAAAAAAGATGTATGCTGAGGTTGCTAAGATTTGTGGTAAGAATGAATCTTCTATCTGTGAAATTGTGAAGAAGGAAGAAGAAATGCATGGTAGTTTTACTGTCACATCTCAAAGTGCAAATGTTACAGCCATGGTGCATGATAAGTGCTTACTTAAGATGAAAAAGGCCTTAAATTTGTGTGTGGAAACATGAACAGAAAGTATGTTCTGACAGAGGGCAACATGTGCCACGAAGCATGGAGCATCCATGAACAAGATTCCTTCAGCCAAGCGTCCCCTGAAATGAGTGATCACACACATTCACAGAACTTTATTACAATACATTGTTATAATTGTTCTATTTTATTATTAGTTATTGTTTTTCATCTCTTACTGTGCCTAATTAATACATGAAACTTTATGGTAGCTATGTATGTATAGGAAAAAACATAGTTGGTAGAGAAGGGTTCAGCACTGTTGGCAGTTTCAGGTATCCATGAGGGATTTTGGAACATATTCCCCGTGGATAAGGAGGGATTATTGTACCTTTTGTTGGTTATGTAATTACTGGAACTCACTGTTCCATAAATCTGGGCCTGCCATTTACTTTCTGTCTGCCTTCCTGAATCCTCACTCCTGTCGCTCATGGACTTCAGCTCTCAGGTGAAAGCGGTAAATTATGGATAAATTCAGACCTGAAGGGGGAAATGTCTGCTGCCATAGAGACAAAGAGTTGGACTGAGAACAGTTTCTCGGGAAGCAGGCATTTGTTCTGAGCAAGAGGGCTAAAATTCTTCAAGGTCATTACTCTCTCAGCCTAGGAATAAGATTCTATAGGTCCTATAGTATTATAGACACTTAGTTTGGTCCAAGATTGACTTTATAACTCTTTTTTTTCTGAATGCTTAAGTCCCATGGAGTGATTCATTCATTCGTAAATGTCTACTATTAACCCATTGTTTTTTTGTCCCTCTTAGGACATTTTGACAGCACTAGTCAAAGTGTGCAAATCTTTTTAGAGGAGATGAAGCTACATGTATTAATAATTATTCATTCATTGATGAGTGACTACTATCATAAGCTCTACCTTCATGTAATGAAGCCTAGACCAAAGATCTAGATACAAAGAGCAATAATTAGTATATTAATACCTTTTTTTGTAATCCCTACTAGATACTAAGTGGTTAATTAATAGCTTAAGAAAGATACACTATATTATATTGTCAAGGAGTGAAAATACTGGCTCAAAGCATTATCTGAGCTGTGCTCCTCCTGTAAAATATTTTATGTATGTAAACATACTATAATATGCTTTTAGGCACATGGACTTTTAGAAAGTCATGAGGGATCAAAAACAAAAATCATTTAATATGGCAAGAGATGTGTGAACGAGATCCAAATATGAGTTAATTACTTGTCCCTGTTTCAGATATTACCCTGAGAAACTTTGTTTTTCTCAGCATGTATTGACTATATTTTGAGGGAAAAAGAGCATAATATAAACTTTTAGTCCTGAGAAGAGCAGTTTCAGTCTATGTATTTAATGTCTTAAATTGCTTTTACTATCGTCTTTGATGGTATATAGAAAAAAGTTAATAGATCCTCTCTTTCACATCTGGAACTTATAAATCAATCCTGTTTAGTAGCTGCATCTCTCTGTGCTCTCTAATAAACTCTTAGCAGCTGGTGGTTGGTATTAATCTCTTCCCTAATTAGAGAAGAACATGCTACAAATTTATCATTCTGAATGAGAATAATGGTGCTTAATCGGTTTCTCTGATCCTTCTCACTTTATTGTCCATTAAACAACCCATAATGATTATTCAGTTTGTCATACAGAGTATCGGATAAGACAATACCATGGGATTTAAAGGTGTACTGCTTGGATTTTAGTACCGACCTCTAGCTGTGTGACCTCAGGCATGTTACCTAATCTCTCTGAGCTTCAAATTCTTCATCTGTAAAAGAGCGTCATTCTGGTTACCTCACAAGACAGCTATGATTGAATGAGATAATACATGGGAATAGCACCAAGCAGATACCTTTTTAAAACTTTTAGTTATTGGAAATTTCAATCATATTCTAAAGTTGAGAGAAGAGGGCAATATCCTTGTGCACCTGTTTGTTCAACAATCATTCATTCATGGTCAACGTACATCTACCCTTCATTCGGCGCCCCTCTTCCCCCAAAAGGAATGTTAGAAAACAAATTCCAGATTTATATACTTTTCATCCTTAGTTATTTTACTATGTATCTCTTTTTAAAAGCATAACTATAAAACTATTATCATACTTAAAAATTTTAATAAATGTTCATAAATCTGGGAGTCAGGGTTCATTTCCCCAAATGTCTTCACGATAATAATGCAGTTATAAGTTTGGAAACTGATGGTTTTGTGATGTGTAACTTGGCTAGGCTGAACTCCAGCCCCCCGAATTTCTTTTCTAGCATGCTGCCTTTTAAGGTGGATGAGAAGAGATCTTCTCTTGTACGAGTTGGAGGAGGGAAGGGGGGCGTCAGCCATGTTGTGGCATGCACACGCCTTCTCCCAGTTAATCATACATAACTTAGGTGCTACTGTGTAAAGATTTTATGGCAGTAATTAAAATCCCCCAGCAGTCGACTGTAAATTAATTAAAAGGGAGATTATCCTGGGTGGCCCTGACTTAATCAATGAAAAGACGTAAAAGAGGGCTTAGTCCAGGCCCAGCCGCCTTCACTGATGAATTCTATCAAGCATTTAAAGAAGAATTAATACCAATTCTTCACAAGAGCTTCAAAAATATAGAAGAGGAGTGAACAATTCTCAGCTTATTCTGTGAGGCCACTATTACCATGCCAAAATTGAAGACATCACAAGAAAAGAAAATTAGAGAACGGTATCTCTTATGAATATAGGCATAAAATTTTTCAACAAAATATTTACAAACTGAATCCAGCAGTATATAAAAAGGATTATACTCCATAACCAAGAGAAATTTACCCCAAATTCAAGGTTGGTTTAATACCTGAGATGAATTAGTGTAACACACTATATCTATAAAACAGAGGACGAAACCTGCACAATTATTTCCATAGATGCAGAAAAAGCACTTGATAATATTCAACGCCCCTTAATGAAAAAAACAATCAATAAACCAGGAATAGAAGGGAACTTCCTCAACCTAATGAAGGACATCTACAAAAAAAGTTTCTCTGGGGAGCCCACACTTTCCTTGTTCTTTCTTTCTGAAAACTTTACTTATACCTGATTCCATGTATGGTGGCCTGGGATAGCCCAGAGTCTGGAGCCTGGATAGGTGAGACTGTCTTCTAAGTGTGCAGTTCAGTTTTAAGAAGTCCACTTGCTTGCAGGTATATGCCATATTTTTCACTCTAGTCCTTATTAGTATGAAAGGTGACCTCTTGCCTTTTCCCAGCACCAACTGCCTTATACTCTATATCATACCTCAGTTGCTTCAGAATTAGGGCAGGGAAGAGGGATGATAGTTGCTGGCCCCCTCAAAGACCCCAGCATATGGCAATAAAATAAACAATTTACAAAAAAAGTTTTAGACACACAGAATCCGCAGAGTAATGATTAGCATCTTAGACATTTTTTGAAAGTTGGAAAGGACCCTAGAGATTATGCAGCAGATAGATTCCCACCCACAGAGGTTAAGTAATGTGTACAAGACTACCCACTCATCTAGCAACATATCAGAACTGGAATCCAAATTTTCTTTCAGCCCACTGCACTTTCCTCCACACCCTGCTGCTTCCTTAATACGCTGAGATAAAAATAGCCCATTATACTATTTTTATCATCTGCTTCCTTGAAGATCATGATTTTTTCATTGCTATAGGTAAAGAAACAAATGCATTTAAGTTCAATAATTTTCCTGTGCCAGTAGGGCTTTCAGAGGTTGTACTGGAAATGAAAACTAGTGCCCTAATTTTAGTTCAAAGCTGTACTCATGAGATCATGTTTTCTGTCAAAGTGTCACACTGAAACAAATAGAAAAGTGGGACACCGTGGAAACACAGTTACTGTGGCAGAGTCTCTGGTTCACACGTTAACTCAACTGACAATCTCTGGACCTTTTTCTGACTTGGTGTGTTGTGGTATTAAAATTTCCTCCTGTAAGAATAGAAGGAAATAAGTAGAATGGGTGTCACTACCTAACTCCAAAACCTGTGATCTTAATTAATTATGATGTTAACTGCCTCCCCAGATGTGTAAGGTGCAAAGACAAGTGTTCAGCAGTTTTCAACCAGTGTGTCGCGAAAGGCACATGGGTGGGTGGGGGGGGTTGCAAGAATTTTTAAAAGATGTAACACCTGACTATTTAGTCAGGGGTACTGACCTCTTTTTCCCTTAGATTGTCAAATAAAAAAATGACAACAACCAACACAACAACAGCCATCTGGTGTGAATGAATCAAAATTATGCCTATTTTTGTCAGATTGACAAAAAGTAAGTATTTTTGGTGTGCCGCAGAATTTTAGTAATTAGCTCATCTGTGCCTGAGATGAAAAAGATTGAAAATTGCTGCCTTACACTCAGTATAGCTGCCTCCTGCCTGATTAAAAAATAAAAGCATGCCTTGTGATGTCTTTTGAAGCTCTTTTAGCCTGCCTTCTCCCACATCCTTTCTTTTCCTTAGAGTTTATCTGTTGTAGAACTCAGTCTAGTTGACACATGGAGTCTCTTACAGTCTGGATTTTGCTGACTGCACACTCATGATCTAGTTCAACATGTTCTTGTACCCTCTGTGTTCCCTAGAAATTGGCAGCTCAATCCAGAGGCTTCATCAGGCTCAGATTCAATCCCTTTGTGTTCTTCTTTAAGAAAGTCTGGTTTTCACTTTTTAAAAAATTTTGAATGTTAACAGCCATTGATATTGCATTCCAATACACCACATGAGGAAACAACATAAAGCAGATGAGTTATTTTTAAACTTATTTTATTCTTTATGCAGAAGAGTAGATATATAATTTGGACTGCATAATGGAAATTATTATAATTTTGAAAATTTGATTTTGCTATAGAAATTAATGCTATCAATATTATAACTGGAGTTTTTATGTGCAATTGCCGACTTCGTGTTCATGGGTTTATGACACGCTGAGAATATTTGCCCAAATGCTCTCTCAGTATGTATCTAACGGTTTGGTCAATGAGACCTGACCAATAAGGAAAAACATAGTCACAGTTTTACAAAATTCAACTAACCACAAAAATCCTTATTGTGTTAAAAAGCGATCTTAAAAAGTGAATGAAAGTTTCATCTTATTTTTAAAAATAATTTTTATTAAATTTATTGAGGTGACATTGGTTCATAGGATCACTTAGGTTTCATGTACACATTTTTATGATACCAGATCTGTATATTTGACTTTAGGTGGTGGACACACTGTAATATGCACATCTAATTTTTACTCAATAATTTGTTTCTAAAATATTAACCATGTTATTGTAAGTTTTGTTATAATTAATAACAGTAACTTTTACCTGTATGAATGTTATTGCTTACAAAGTACTTAGCAACTATTATTTTAATCCCAGTTTTGTGGAGTAGATGATATTATCTCCATTTTACAGATAAGATCAAAGATTTATGGAGGTTTTGCAACCTGTTAAAGATCACCCAACTATTAGGTGGAAGAAATGGGATGTAAATACAGTTATTGTAATGCATAATTTATTGTTTCTTTTTTTGCTATTTCACTTCCCTGAATTGGGATTTTTCTCTCATTTCACTCCTGTCTGGTTTGCCAGATTACAAATTGAAAACTGCTTTCCCAAGTAATTTACTAATTAGTCGCCTAGCCTGAGATCATTCAATCAACTCTAACAGATCTCATTTCTTTAGAGTAGAAGAGAAATCTTGTTCACCAATATTGATTTTCCCTTCATTCCACTTAGTAGAATGGTTAGCCCAGAAAATGGCCCACTGAATAAAGTTCATTTTCTGGCTTATTTGGCAGGTAGATATGGTAATAAATGTAACCATGTGTGATAGCTTCTAGGAATCTTCTTTCAAATGTGCCCTTTTGTTACTTCATCATGCTGCCTGGAGCAGAGATCCTCCCCCTGGATAGTAAGGATTGGGCTGTATCCTAGGAATGTCACCAGGGTAGCAAGCTAGGGGAGATCCTGGGTCCTTTTGGAGCAGATCTGGTTGCTGTAACCAATCCTGTAGCAAAGTTCCAGACTTTTAGGCAAAAAGAGAGAACTTATACCATGTTTAATCTGTTAATATTTGGACTTGCCCAATCACATCCTAATGCACACATTCAGTACACATCTGTAGGAATCTAGTTATCTTTCCAACATTCATTCAAACTTTCTCCCATTGTGTACCAGCCTGGTGGTTGAAGGAGACTGACCGTATACCCCGCATTTAGATGGCACCCTGGCTGATTTATGGTTGACCCAGGTAATCACAACATGTGGCAGTAAAGAATGCAAGTGATGAGCACCTAAACCAATCCGTTCGTGGCCTCCCCCAGCTCTAGTGTGATGACAATGGTGTGCAGTTTGGGAGCGGCACCCTCTCCCCAGAGAAGGGTGTAACCCTAGATGTAAACATGGAAGAATGTAGCTTTAGAGAAACCTGACTGAGGATAATGCTGTCTTTGGAAGAATGTACATTCAAGAGCACTGTGGGAAAATGGTGTTTTCTCTGCAATTGGACCAACCCTGAATGAGCCAACAAACTTCCAGTTATATTGTTTAAGCTAATTTCAACTGGGTTTTCTGTTCACTGTACTCAGAGACATGTCAACTGATATACCTTCCAATGGCTTAAGGATTATATCGATATCCAATAATGTAGATCAGATTTCCAGGAAAGTATTTTTGATAGGAAGTCATAATTTAACATGACTTTTCCACACTGTTTACCTAACACTTTATTTGTTAATTTTATTTTCAAAACCTTTTTTCTTTTTTAAATTTAAATTTTTTCTTTTTTTCATCACTATTTATCCCCTTTATACCCTTTTCCACCTCCACCCACCCACCTCCCCCACCCCCACATTTTTAAAGCCTGAGTGATAATTTTGGAAAGGCTGAGGTATATAAGTTAAAATTCAAATGTAAAACTTATCGTTTCTGGAAACACCCTGTGGTTTTCTTATGCTGTCTCACTTCTCCATCTTTTTTTTTCTTTGCCCATTGCTCAGGTTGTATCTGTACTACCCCTTTATTTTATTTTCTCTAGCTCTCTAATGGCAAGCATGTCATAAGGTTTAGTCCTGGACCCCTGATTTAAGCAGAAGTCTTTCTCAGAGGTGGTGCTCACTCATATGACTTCAAATCATCACTCTTCCAACCACCTCTCCGGCCCTCTCAGTTTGCCACCTCCATTTCCACTTCCACTGGGAGACATAGGAACCACTAAAACGCAGTATACCTAACACCCAATTAATCTGTCATCCGAAAGTAACTCTCTCTAAGAAGCTTTTCTATATTTGCCTGTGCACCACCACTTTCTCAGTCTCCCAATTTCAAGATTTTGAGGTCTTCCTTGTCTTCTGCTCTCCCTTTTCTACCACCTTTACCCTATAACCAACATATAGTTTCTTTCTTGGTAAATGTTTTCGAGAAGCCCTACCCCGGCGCAGACCTTCACAATCTTGCACCTGGATAGCTGCATTTATTCCCTAACTTACCATCCTACCTCTACCCCTCCAATTCACGTGATGTGTGAATTCTGAAGCACTGCTTTGCTAAGAACCCTCAGAGACTTCTTAAAACCTGTATCCTGGCATTAAAGACCTCCAAAGATGGTTCCTTCCTTGGCTCTCGCAGCCTGTCTCCTCTACTTGCTGACATCAACTAGCAACGTGGTATAATCATTGCTTCCCAACTTCCACATTCCCATCTTCTTTGCTCACATCCTTCTCTTCTTACGTCCCTCTTTCTTCTTTTCCATTTGTAAATCTTATTTCTCCTTCAACGTGAAGCTCAAGTTTTGTTTCCTCAAAGAAGGTGTTTCTAAGGTGTGGAGGGAGTCAGGGCCGACACCAAGGACGAAGTGAAATGTTATCTGCCCTGCTGCAGGTGCTGAGACGCTGTCTGCCCTGACTAATGCTGTAAATATTTCTCTCCCACTTCTGTAAGCCCCTTTGTGTCAAATCTATACTACGACTCCCAATACCCTCTCCTGCTTAACCCTGCATAAAAGGAATGCGGGGCTATTGTTCTGGGCTCAGAATTTGGAGTTTGTCTCCTCTGGGCCCGAGCACGTAAATAAAGATCGTGCTCCTAACCCCTCAGTGTCGCTTCATTTTTCCGTAACAAAGGTAGTAGAATGGGGTGGCCCACTCTTTACCTTCTTCCTTTCTCTTCCAGAGTCACATACATGTCAGGCCAGCCTAATAGAAGACGTCTGGCCCTTTAACAAATTTTCCAGCAGGTGCAGGAAACACCTACAGGATGTTTAACTTTATTCGTGAATGATCTGATATTTTACAGATTCTGCAACCTGAGGGCAGACCACTTAGAAGGCCCCTTTTTTCACTTTCCATCTTGAGCCCCCAGGGTTGGAAACCCCAATACCATCTGGCAAAGATCCTGGCAAAGACTAGGTCAAACGACTGACAATTGGCAGAAGAAACAATGAGTCCCAGGAGCCAGGAGAAAGGGAGATTAAAAAATAACAATAGCACCTCTGTAGCTAGAGGGGAGGAGGCTTCTCTGATTGAGGGAATGAGGGAGGGAGAGGTTGAGGTCTGGCCCCAGTGAGAGAATTTGGGGAGTAAAACTGATAGAAGAAAACAGAGGAGTTACTCCTTTACCTTCAATGCTGGAAGCAAGAGACTTTTGTACATTGTTTCAGAATTTGTGAACTTGACCAGTCTCCAAGTGACAAGGCTCCTTGGGGACAAGGACAATACTATCTCCTCCTTTCTAGAATATGAATATGATGTTATCAACTAGGGCACTGGCTGCAAATAAATGGCACATTCAGTGGGCTTAACTGAAGCATTTTAAAAGGGGCTATTTTTAGAGGGAGGGCAGGGTGAAGAGAAACAGCAAAGGTTGGTGAATTAACATAGGCCTAAAGATGCAAGGGAAGTGAGGACTCTTACCAGAGACCTGAAGCACTGAGACAGTGGGGGAGAGACTGTCTGGCAGTCGCTGTGGACATAGAGTGGTAACACAGCTCTTGCCTGGAGACACAGGGTGGTAGGGAATAAGTTCCCAGATAGCTCCCTCCTCTTCATTCTCAGGAGCAGTGCTTTTCTTTGGCCATTCCCAGTGGAAAGCTACAGGATAAAGGAGCTTAGGTCACGCAGTCCTTGGAGGTCATTCTCCTAAGGCACAGAGCAAGGCAGAAAGAACAGATAATCTTCAGTGACGGGGCAAACCAAGAACACCTAGCACACTGGGGTTATAAAACGGTCAGTGTTCTCTATTCTGAACCCCATAGCTCTTACTGCTTATACCCTCATTTCAATGTTCAACAAACATCTCTTGAATGCTTTCCATAATTACTAGATGCTTTGTGATGACGCACAGATTGATTAAACATTGGTCTCTTTGGAAGCACAAATCTGGCAGTCAACGACAGGACACTCAGGGTTTGGTACACTTTTGGTGGGTGTAGTGGGCGTAGTGGGTTGCGTGTTTCAGGTTGCAGGAGCGGAGCTATGTTCAGGTCCTTTTTCGTGATGTGAGTTCTAAGTCAGGCTCTATATAAAACTAGAATGTTAGCCCAGACACTGGTAAATCTAGTGACACCAAAGTGGCTTTTGAAAGAATCATCTCTGGGTCTGGTGGCTGTGGCTTTCTGCTCCCTGCTCTTGTTTCTCTCCATTCTTTCTTTCTTTTTTTAATGTATCTTTTTCTTTTCATAAATTTTTAAAATTTATTTTCAGAGAGGGAGGGAGAAAGAGAGGGAGAGAAACATCAATGTGTGGTTGCCTCTTGCATGCCCCCTACAGGGGACCTGGCTTGCAATCCAGACACATGCCCCAACTGGGGAATCGAACCAGGAACCCTTTGGTTTGCAGGCTAGTGCTCAGTCCGCTGAGCCACACTGGCCAGGGCTGTCTCTCTCCATTCTTACAAGTCCACTTTTCTCTGCCTGCTAACTGCTGACCTCTTCGTATGTCGCTCAGATTCCCTGAGAGAGGATTTAATCGGGTCAGTTTGTTTTCCTCTGCCATTATCAGACGGGGTTCTTCCACAAGGCACCTGAAAGGGTAGATATTTTTCTTATGGTTAGTTTACGCATGAAGAGTTATGCCTTGAGAAGCCAGCTCACATGATACAAGTATAGCAACTGTAATGAGCACTTGCCATTCATGGCCACCCTGAGTCTTCTGAACTTTTTCTCCCCATAACCACAATTCCTCACAGTGGAAATCCTTCCTTCTTGATGCAGAACCACTTCCCTTTTCAGCTTTCCTTCTTGGTAGAGTGAAGATGCGATGTAGGTTCTGCTAATCAGATTTAAGTCTTCATTTCAGATTGGAGCGAGACGGGAAGGGGGAGAGTGTAGGGCCTGCATTTTGCAGGTACAGATCTGGTAAGGACGGTGTGGTTCTGGAACTGGTGAAGTGAACCGTAGCAACGAAAGAAGAAATGGGCACCCACATTGCCCTTACTCTGTATCCCAGGTCCAAACAGCCTTTAGTCTTCCTGAGGACGAGGACTTTATGGAAAGAAAAGAAAAGTCCATCAAAACAGTGTGGACACATCACAGCCAAGGCAAAATTTAAAAAATGCAGAGGCTCACTTGTGCCTGGGCTCTCCTGCTCTTTCAGGGAGAAGATGAGAGACAGGGCAGAGCCTAGTGCCTAACTGGGCTCACTCTACATCAGCTGATACCCAGCTAGCCCCAAGATACGTTGAGCTAGTCTAGCCCAACCCAGCCTATATCACCTGCCCCCGAGACACATGAACAAGTCTAGTAAAACTCAGTAGAGCTGCCCAAATCAGCCCAGGTCAGCTAACCTCCAAGTAACCTTGAGACACATGAGCAAGGCCGACTGAGGACAGCAGACCTCCTCATCCCTGCCCAGTTACAGTCAGTCAATCCCCAGCTGACCCACAGGTTCAATGTCAACAAGACTGAATTGCTCTTTGAGCTGGACAAGGCCTGGATCCCCCATGGGTCAAACACCAGGCTCTACATAAAAGAGATGCTTATATGGCCCAATACTCCTACCATTGTGAGGAGAGCTCCAACCAGCACCCAACATCCCTTAAGATTCTCATTCAGAGCACCAGCACCCAGAGGGCCTTGTGTGTTGCCAAACATGTCACCTCTACATGCAGTAATAGTTTGAAAGTCATGCTTTTTTTGCTCACAGATGGACTGCACATTCTTGAAATGGGAAGACTTTGAAAATGCCACTTGCTCCTTCCTTAGATTTTCAAGGTAAAATCTGCGAGGCTGAAACCCTTGATGGGGCCTCCTGTAGCCCTTTCGACACCCCTCCTCACTCACATTCGAAGGCTGACCAGTCACAAAACAAGGAGCAGAGGCTTGGGATTTTTTTTTTTTATTTTTTGGTGAGCTTTGTGGCTAGGACAAAGCCTCAAAACAAAATATTTACTCAAGAAAGGGAGAGCCATTGGCCAGGGTCTTACTGACTCCCCTCCCCCACCGCCATTGAGGTCTGTGTGAACTGCTAGATGATGGTTGGTTTCTGGGATGAATGTTCACCAGCGTTCTCTGCAGTCTGAGGTAGGCAGCAAAGCCCTGGTGACCTGGTGTTCAAAGTGATGGCTGTGATGCTCTGTCACACCTGTCCGGCAGACACTGTGCCAGGTGGTGGCAGCACAGACAGTGGACAGAAGACCAGGACCAGATCCTCAGAGACTTTTGGGGAAATGATGTAATTATATCCATCGTCATATTTTTAATTATTAAAAGCCCACTTTTTGTACATAAAGACAGATAACTGCCCTTCTGGAGAAAGACATCAAGTTTTTTGACAAGCTTAGCCTGGTTCAAAAAGAATGTAGAAAAGACTACATGCTGTATGATTCCAACCATATGACATTCTGGAAAAGGCAAAACTATGAATACAATAAAAAAAATTGTGGTTGCCAGGAGTGAGGAGAGGAAGGGATAAATAGGTGGCACACAGAGGATTTTTAAAGCTGTGAAACTATTCTGTATGATACTACAATGATGGGTAAATGTCATTATACATTTGTGCAAACCCACAGAATGTATAACACCAAGAGTGAACCCTAATGTAAACTAGGGACTCTGGACGATAATGATGTGTTAATGTAGATTAATCAAGTGTAACAAATGCACCACTCAGTGGGGGAGCTTGAAAATGGGGATGGTTGTGTGTGTGAGAGAACGGGGTATATAGGAACTTTCTGTACCTTCTGCTCAGTTTTGCTGTGAACCTAAAATTCCTTTAAAAAAATAAAGTATTAATTAAGAAAAAACAATCAGTAACATGCAGAATAGTTGAAAACACAGTACAGATAACATTTTATCTTGAATCATTTGCGAGTAAGTTGCCAACTTGTTGTCCCATCACCCCCAAATTCTTTAGGGGGTATATATAAGACATTCTCCTGTATAATTGCAATATAACCATCAAGATTAGGAAATTAACATTGATAATACTACCTAATCCTGGGGCGCAATTAAATTTCAATCATCCCAGTAATATCCTTTATAGCAAAATTAAGGATCCAATTCAGGAAAAGGAAAAAAAAAAGAATTTAGAGGCTTGAACCAACTTTAATAGATGTCACATTTGAGAACAAATGATCAGGTAAAAACTGGGGATCATTAATAAAAAGCTGAAAACTTCCAACTCTTTCCATGGGTTTAAAATAAAGAGTTTGAGGAAAGGACTAAAAAAAAAGTGAAAGCTAAACATTAAAACAAGTTGATTTGATGATTGACATTCTAAGAAAGACTTAGTCTTTAGAAGATGCATCAAAACACATATAATTCCAAGTATCTGCAAAACAAACATATGACAGGAATGAAAACCAACTTCGGGAGCACTAAACAATGCTTTGAATGAGAATTCTGATTTTCAGGGAAGCATAAAGCTGTACTCACAAGAAACTTTACAGTAAAAGAGTGACCAAATGAATCCAACAGAAAAAAATAGTTAGATAATGTTAATGCACACATAGAACAAGTTCTAAATGATAAAGTCGGAGCAAGCCTCAGGTGAGTATGCGCTAAAGATAAGAGGTCGGGCTGCTGCCCTTGGAGAAGACAACAAAGATGACGGGAACTTGGAATTGGATATATCAAATGCGCTAGAAAAAGGCCCTCTTCTAGAAAATGAATAAAAGGAGTTTTGAAGAAATGGATTGATACAGCTGCATCACATACTTCTTTAGAAGCTCACAAGGAAGAAAGAAACCAAATGTCCACTAAATTAACTGAAGGTAATTGATACACTTATAGATCATAATAAAAGTTGCTAAATGAGTGTCATTGCAGTTGGAAAAAAACACATAAAGAAGAGATCAATGTTCTGGCAGAAACTTTAAATTCTTTCTGAATTGCATCAAAAGAAAAGAAATGAATTTTTACCTAATAAACAAGTTGGAGAGAATTTACTCTGTGAAGACAGAGGAGAACCTGCCCAAAGCAGATATGATTAGTCATGCATATGAAGAACTAAAATAGAAACATAAATTCTTCCAGAAAAATTCAAATGAACAACTAGTTATTATCAAAGGTAGTTCATTTGCCATGAAAGAAAGGCTTATGATAATGGATTGAGAGAGCTGTTGGCTGAGAGAAATTTTGATAATTTAAAAAGAAAATATATGCATTGGGATATCTGGGAAAAGATCCTTATGTTCCTGACATTCCAGATGGGGTATTTGACAGAGGCCCAAGAGGATCATTAGAGATGACCAGATCCCTGAGAAAGAAGAGATATCCAATAGTGATGTCATGGAGATTCAAGATTCAGTGTCTTATACAGACCGGATGCCACTTCCACGTAGTCAGGGTCCCAGAGAAAGAATCCCTCTGTCAGGCCAACTCCATCTTGATGTGGGTTCTCTCTACAGGAGTGAAACAGAGCTTGTCCAGGTGCTCTCACACTGACTGGGTCATTCAGAATCTTTTTTTTGGTTCAACTTTCCACCTGAACTGGGAGCTTCTGATCCGAGCAGTTCCTCTCTCATTCTCCTACCAGGGAGTCAGATGTTGCAGGTGAAACAAAGGACAATTCCTGGGAAGTAGGTCCTTCTAGTCTTCCATTATTCTGGAAGTGAGGCCGACACTCCCCAGGAAGCCTATCTACCCTCCCCGTGGACACTTCCTGATCCAGTACATCCTCCATTGGCAACAAAATCTTTCTGTACCCCAAGCCTAGGCTGTGTGTCTGTTCACACAGCCTACAAACAAAATGCACCACCCTCCTAGTCGATCTTTCCTTTCAATGATTCTAATTCTGAAGATCCAAGACCACAGCAGGTGTTTTTCTCCCAGGCTGCTATACTACATTAGATTTTTTTTTGCGTTTGGTTTTATTGCTATGAAGTGATTATATAATGGTTCAAATGGAAGCTTGATAGGAGTATAAACTTTTAGGATAATGTTTTACAACAGTATATTTTTAAAACATGAACCTTGAAAATTAATTGCTTCTGTTTCATTTGTAGATAGTATTTTTGTTAATAGGTTCATTAAAATAATTCAGAAGCACACGTTTTTGTTTTCTAAAATATTTTTTCCTCTTTTGGTTTTATTCTTTAACTAATTATACAATAGCACAAATGGAAATTTAATAGGACTATAATGCTTTGATAGATTTTCTAAATGTACCCTACATAATGTGAATCTTATTAGTAAATTGTTTTCATCTTATTTGATTTCTAGATAGTGTATCCTATTTTTGTATCACTATCTAACAAGCCTCTTCTATTGACCTAGAAACAGCATTTTTTATCTCTTTTATAAACTGATTTTGAATATTCTCTTATTTACTTTCACTGTTATAGTTAAGAATAGTGTTTTATAAATGTAGTTCATTTAAAAATTACTTTCACCAGTGAATTGTTTCCTGTTTTTCTATTTCTAGGTGTCATAAGGATAACATTTTAGTTGTTTCTGTTTAACCAGTCCCTCATAAGGCCAACTGTTGTAACAGTCTTACATGAGAAGTCTCACAACCAGAGATGTGCAGAACTCATAGTTTATTTCTGCATGCCAAAGAGTGAATTTACTCTGCTTATAAGACTGATATGCCTACATAAATTTTAATTAAAAATGAGCTAATTTCAAGTATTAATTATTGGTAAAGTGGGAAAAATTGTGTTTATGAAACTAATATTTGAAAATGTTTTTGCTTTAAAAGTAGAGTGGAACAAGCAAAAACTAATGAAATGGTAGCTAAATCATTGTTTAACCTAATTTAATTTCTCCGTATAGTCTTGAAACTGAGAAAGCTTGAACTCTGACTTAAAGTTTTATAGTTTATAAAAAGGCCCAAACAAACAATATATTGCTTTCTCACCCCTTACTATAACTTCATCATCCAAGGTCCCTGAAAGTGGGATGCTGGAGCTAGCACTTACGAACTCATGAGGGCTGCTTATGTATATCTCTTCCCAACCCTGTGTTCAGTGTCTTCACAGCAGTAGCTTGAACTTGGCCATGGTGGGAGTATTTACACCAAGAAACAGGCACACGCTATATAAATCAGAGCTCCCAGGAATAACCCACCCCCATCCCTGAGAGCCAGTTTAGCAGCATACCCCCGGCCATAAGGCAGTAATTCTTAACCAACACTGTGTCAGAATCACAAATGCCTGGGCTCCTCCTCCCAGGGATTCTGATTCAAATGGTCAGGGATGGTACCTAGGCATCCTACTTTTCAAAAGATCCCTAGGTGATTTTAGTGTGTAGCCAAGATTCAGAAACACTGCCTGTAGATACTTTCAATCAGCCTTTGATCTGTTTATTGTGAAAGAGACCTTTAGATGTTTCCCTAATACGTCCTTAAGGAACACCATACCTGCTTTATCAAGCTCTGAGATCTCATCCACTGATACCTCCTTCCCCTGAGGCCAGTAAAGAGCGGTTTGTGGGTTTGTAAAACCATTGTAGAGTGCCCTGCAAGGAGCCACAGGCTTTTCTCAGCTGGGAATCCCTCTTGAGAATACTTGGGTGTTGCTAACTGTCTTTCCCATCAGGTATTTAATATTATCACAGAATTGTTTCTTTATGTTGGGTACTGCTTTTGACATAGGTCTCTGGCACTAACTCATTTTAAGCAAATGGTGCCTTTTTCTTTTTTTTTTCATTAGCCTTTAGAGTATTTTTGGCAAAAGTAAAAGCTTTTAATGATTATTCAGCTTCTTGTTTAGAGCTTGCTGAGATTTCATTATTCCTAACAATATATTAGAAATTCATTTTGCATGAAGCCATGGGGTCAAGGATTTGGGCGCTTGGATGGGGTTGAGGGGGCGACCATAGACAATGTCTTCGCTGCAGTTCCATAAAGACATGTGGGGGAATTGTGGCTTTCTCCTTCTGAACCTCTTGGCCCCCGGTGTCTTCCACTGTGCTTGGCCATTGGGTGGCGATGCTTTGTACCACCTCATGGCTAGCCATATGTTTCTGTGCTTTCGATGTGTGTAGGTCTGGAGGGTATGGAACCAATCAGAAAAAAATGCTGATAGGGGGCTGATTTAAGGATGAGAAGAGAACTTTGATATTCTGTCTCACTGCCAGTTCTGTGTATGCATTTAACAGCATTATGGAAGCATTTGTCCCTACGGTTCAAATTTCAGGTGCCTTATAAATGCCTGGGATTTGTTATTGTCTTCTCACTGGAAAAATTAGAGCAGTAATTGCAGATAACTAGAAACAGAACTTTCAGCATCACTTTCTCCACTCAACAAAGGGAGATTATTTTTGTACAGTAAGACTTTTACATCATTAGCTAATAGAGTCTATGTTTCCTAAGTGCTTTGGGCTAAGAGGGGAAAATTGCAATGAACCTAAGTTTTTTGCTTTGCATCAATATTATTACAGGTAATAATAATTGTAATTATTAAATTATTAATAAATAATAATTGGTTTTCCTCTTGAGGGTATTCTTCACATCCCAACCTCTTCTAAAATTTTCAAGTGAATTGAAAGTGTTACATTTATGAAATACATCTAAGGTGCGAAAAACTTTCAGAGTAATTTTACAAATACCTACATATTCACCATTTAGATTTTTTAAAATGGTAACAGTGAACCAGCTATATTTGGTTCAGATATTTCCTTCTTAAGTAAATAAAAAGTTACCAATATGATTGAATTTCTTCTCTGTGCCTCTTTATAATCATTTATTCCCCCCTTTCCCCCAGAAATAACGGCTATTCTGAAGTTGTTTTGGGCCCTCCTCGCCCATGTCTTTATATATTTATTGTAATTGTAGCTGTCCGTAAGCAACACCTGGCATTGTTGTATGTGTGTTTTGTTTGCCTGTTAAGATTTGTATAAATGGTAACATATAATGTGCATCCATCTGCAATGTGCTTTTATCACTGAACTACATATTTTATGAGATTATCCATGTTGCTACACATGGGTCTAGATGATTCATTTTTAAATGCTGCTTCTTTTTTTTTTTTTTAAGAGTAGTAATTGATTTTCCAAAGGTCACAATGAGTCACTAACTTTAGCAGTGCCTCCTTTTATGTATTTTTTAAAAGATTTTATTTATTTATTTTAGAGAGCAGGGAAGGGAGGGAGAAATAGATAGGGAGAAAGATCAACGTGAGAATCATCGATCAGCTGCCTCTCATATGAGCCCCAACCAGAAACTGAAGCCGCAACCAGGCATATGACCTGACAGGGAATCAAACTGACAACCTCTCACTTTGAGAGACATCACCCAGCCAACTGAGCCACAGTCAGGCCTAAATGCTCTTTCTTATTCCATTCTACCCACATATCTCCATGTGGTCACCTAGCCTCTATTTGCCCAGATCCTGTTTTCTTCTTTGTTCCCCAATAAATAGGGGCAAATAATTTACTTTTTCTTAAGTATCTGAAAACAGATTTCTCCTCCTCTCTCTCTCCCTCCCCTTTTCCTCTCCTCCTCCTCTGGCGCCCTCTTCTTCTTTTTCTTCTTCTTTTCTTCTTTTCCCTCTTTTCTTCCTCCTCCTCCTCCTCTTCTTCTTTTTCTTCTTCTTCTCCTTCTCCTTCATCATTAGGTACTTATCAGTCCTGCCCTGGACTTAAACTTGACTGACAGTTTTGTGAGAATGACAGGGGAAAAAAAGGGAGGGGGAACTCATATTGGAATAAAATTTTAAATTTGCAGGTTCAGTCGTTACCTAAATCAATTAAATTGTGCTTTAAAAACAAATAAAAATAACTATTGTTACAAACTTATTAAAATATAATTTAGTAATTCTTAAGGACGTTCATATCATTCATCTTTGATAACAGTGTACAAATTGCAGTCCCATCCAGGATAAGGACTGATCTGTTAACTGACAGCATCAAACTCTCCAGAGAGAACATGTGAGTCATTTGACCCTTGAGGAGGAACTGAGGACAGCATGAGCCTTTTAAAGGCCAACAACATTCACTCCAGCAGCATTCCAATCATGAAAACTAATCAACTACCCGGGGAAGAATGACAGTGCTTTGCCCATTGGAGAAGGTCAGCTCTTTAATTTAGTTCCATTTTTGTAAAATAAACAAATTTGGCAATTTAAATATTGCACTTAATGAAAAGGTATTTTTTTCCTCTGAATATTTTGATGCAGTCAATGAATTGTTCTCATAGATCGTTTATCCATTCACTGATTCAACAAATCAGCAATGTATGTCCTTGCAGAGCTCACAAAGGGACAAGACATAGATAAATTACACTGAAATGTTGTAGGTGAAATAGCAGAAGTGGAGCAAAGTACGGTGAGGTCATAGATTGTGGGGGTGACTCACGCTGTGGAGGGATTCAAGGGCAAAGGTATTGTAGTAGGTAGATAACCTGTTTATGTGGACCACGGTTTTTGCCTTTTCTCTGAGCAGCTTGATAGCCACCCAAATGTAAGAGAAATGGTAAAGGGTAAAAAATGAAGAATGCTACTTTTATTCATTTTATGCTTTGTATAAGACTTTAAAAAAAGATTTTATTTATTTATATTTTGGAGAGGAAGGGAGAGAGAAAGAGAGGGAGGGAAACATTGATGTGTGAGAGAAACATTAATTGGTTGCCTTCTGCACTCCCGAACCGGGGACCTGGTCTGCAACCCAGGCACGTGCCCTGACTGGGAATCAAAGCGGTGATTTTCATTTTGCGGGACCATGCCCAATTAACTTAGCCACACCAGTCAGAGCTATATAGACTTATGAAGAGTCGCTTAGCAAATAAATTTGGAACTTGAAAACCTTTTTTTTCTGTGCTATTTCAACAGGGCTTTAATTACCAGAGCACAACTTCTTTCTCAAAGCAGGAAATTAGGAATTAGATGTGCCAATATATAAAATAACACATATATGAAAACACATTTTGGATATTTTTAATAAGTACTTAATGAATTTAAGAATGGGGCTGTTATCACACATGTTAATTAGATACTAGTTTCACTCAGGGAGTGGAACTCTAGAGCTTTGCCAATACTGGAAATGTAGAAAAAGAAAATGCATGTAGCCATGCAAAAGTAGCCCTTGAGTAGCAGGGAATGAAGGAAATAACTGAGAAAGGGAGAGAATTCAAACCTACACTCAATATGCAGAGACTCCAGTGGTGTTATGAATGGACCAAAGTGAGTCTTCTTCTTGGCTAGTGATGACTATAAAATTCAAGCCATTTGGCAAGAAAGTCAAGAAATATGGGAGAGGTAGTAGGGACAGAAGCAGAAGAGAGAAGGAAAACACACAGAAAGCTAGAAAAGTGCAGCTACAGTAAAAGTAACAGACAGCAAAGCCACAGGAGCCGTGGGGCCTTAAGGAGCATATAACATGTGAAATAATGTGTGAAAATGTTGGCTCTGAGGCATAAGAAAGCCGGAGTTGCTCAATGAGGAGGAGCAGTCAGACGGCCTACTCTTTTACAGGGTCGTCCTCATGCGACTTTGGAGGCACACCTTGGCTTTGTTGAGGGGGGGGCATCTACAGCCATGATTTTCAATCTTTTTCATCTCATGGCACACGTAAGCTAATTACTAAAATTCTGCAGCACACCAGAAAATATATTTTTTGCCAATCTAAAAAAAAAACAACGATGTAAATTTGATTCATTCACACCGATGGCTATTGTCATGTTGGCTGCTGTCATTTCTTTATTTTACAATCTAAGGGAAAAGAGGTCAGTGCCCCTGACCAAAGAGTCAGGTATTGCATGTTTTAAAAATTCTTGTGGCACACTGATGTGCTGTGGCCAAGTTGAAATTTGCTGATCTACAGGAACAGCAAAGCAGGATCAATTTACTTTACTAATACACAGATGGTGTCTTGCTGAAGGCACACAAAAAATTATATGTAGCTCTGCAGTCTGGGGAAGGGGCAAGATGTGAGGTGTGGTGAGAGATGCCTGGGACTCTCTGTTAGAGTAACAGTAAACTAACACAGTGGTGTGAGTGACCAGATGGCGGTGCATTCAAAAGAAGCCAGACCATTGTTCACTCTTCCAAAGAAAATAAGTGGTTCAGATACATTGTTAATCAATAAGACAAGTGATTTTTGCAAGGCAATGCTGGTAACTGAGCTCTGTACTTTTTGAAAAGTGTCCTTGGTATTTCAAAGCAAGACTTGGCATTAAAAGCAGAGTTATGCTTGTTAGAAAATATCAGCAAATCCTAAAACTGCAGAACAAGTTGGTGGCCTTTTTACAGAACTCAGTTCTGAGCAAAATCTATCCCCTGGACCATTTTAGGAAGATGATGTAACTAGGTTATTTTAGCCAGGAAGCCTCTCCTTTGCGAGAGCAGGTGCCTGTGAATTAGGCGTGCTAGAGCTTAGGAAGAGTAAGGACAGACTCGCTAGTCTCATGCTAATGCTGCAGGCTCCCCCACATTAAATTTTAATGATTGGAAAATGTCATTTCCCAAAATATTTCAAGTGTCACATGAGTTCCTACTCATTTATGCATTTATAGACAAAGATTCTTTTCCCACCGATTTTATCAGCTTCTGGTATCATTAGTTAAAGATTATTATGGAAGAATAGCAAAACAAAATTTTTTATTCTTAAACTATTGTAGAGCTTGTCTCCAAAAGAGTAGGTTAGAGTCCCCCCTTCCATTTTATTTCCTATTCAACAACCCCAAATACACACACGTGCACACACACATTAATGTGTGTCAGGATATTTTCAGTTACTTTCTAATTTTTCAGAAAGCCCTATAAATGACTTAAATTAGAAATAGAATTTATTATCCCATATAACAAGACATGTCAAGGGTTGGTTAAATTAGAGTTTCTTTTTTTAAAAATTTTTGAAGTTTTTATTTATTTATTTTTATAGAGAGAGGAGGGGAGGGAGAGAGAGAGAGAGAAACATTGATGTGTAAGAGAAACGTCGATTGGTTGCCTCTTGCACATGCTCCAACTGGTGACTGGCCCACAACCCAGGCATGTGCCCTGACTGGGAACTGAACCAGCAACCTTTTGGTTTGTAGGCCAGTGCTCAATCCACTGAGCCATACCAACCAGGGCCAGAGTTTTGATGATATCATCAAGGATGCAGGTTACTTCCATCTTTCTGCTTAACCATCCTTTTATGTTCTCTTCAACTAACAACTCTCATGATCCTAAGATAGCAGTCACAGTACCAGATACTACTCACACAGAGACATCTAGAAGCAGATGAGGGACTGGACTGTCTCTTCTTATGTGTTTCTCTCTCTCTCTCTCTCTCTCTCTCTTTCTTTCTTGGTAATTATTTTATTTAGAAAGGTGATGCATTTCAACAGGGGATGACTTTCTTTCTTTAACGGTAAGAAAAACCTTTCCCAGAAGTGTTTCAGTAGACTTGCACTGTATTTTATTAGCTAGATTTGCATCACACACATGTTCCTGAGCCAGTCACTGACAAGGAGATTAAGACAATGCCAATTGGCCGGGTTTCTCAACCTTGCCACTACTAGCATTTTGGGAGGGATCATTCTTCGCTGTAGGGACTTAAATGTACGTGTAGCATATTGAGCAGCATCCCCGGCCTCTCTTTACTCTATGGCAACAGTACTTACACCCAAGGGGACATTCAGAAATGAATGGAGCCCATCTTTTCTGAAGTGCAGAGAGGATGCTGGAGATCAGGATTCTGTTCACAAGAAAAAGGAAGCAGACAGCCAGTGGGCAGCAATCCTCCCCCCTTCATTTTCCTTCTTGCCGTTTTCAGCAGACTAGGGCCTTATTAAAAATATGAAATATGTAAGAGTGAGTTACCTGGTATTACTCAGAGAAATCTAGTTCCTGTCTAAATGCCAAGTGGGTAATGTAAGTATCCTTACAATCAATTGGTGATTCAGAAAATTTAATCAAGGGTAATTTGCGCTGAAGCACCAAATCATGACTGATTGGTTGGTTCTTCAGAGTTCAGATGTTCCTACTTTTGGTCATATTCTTGCAACAATGCCTTAGATTTGTCCTTTCTTTATGTCCTACTTCTAATGTATAAAACATTCCACTTTTGTGATTTTTACTTGTCATCTACTGGTGATAAACACTTGCATCCTGGATTAAACTGTTTAGTGGGAAAAAAGTATGAATATTTTTATCAATTCATAGCTATTTATTGGGTGCCAATTATGTGAAGGAAAGTGACAAGGCTGCAATACTACATTGGAGAGTTAGAGAAAGTTCTCTGGAGAGGTAACATTTCAGCCAAGACAAGGGGGAGAATGGAAAGATTGAAGAAGGGGACATGTCTGATAATAAGGGGTCATAATAATGTGTTCTGATTTTATGATGAGAGCAGGAAGAAGAGTTGATGGGCTTGTGGATGCTGTGTGATAAGCTGCTTCCCTTTGCCTGTTGTATTTTTGTATTTGGAATGCAGCAAGATTCTCAGCTGGATTTAATTCCTTCTGGGCTATAACAATTAGTGGTGCATGCAAACCTGCATCCTCCTTTTGTGATTTTTTCCCTTTTGTTTCTTAAGGTAGCATCGCTGTCTTGGCTTCCAGCCTCTTAAGCACAGCTCTTAGCCCTCCTGGTCCTCTAAGAAGTTCCAACCTCTAGGTTTAGACCTAGTGCACCCACATGAGTGGCTTCGGGCTACGGGGTCTGTGGCCTTATCTGGATCATCACATTTGGTCTTACTCCACTGACTGTGGAGAGAACATCTCTTGGGGAAAATCCCACTAGAAAGACTCTTCTTCTAGGAGCAGGCCACCTTAATCTTGCCTCTCTTCCAGCTCCTTAGGAGTCCTAGGGCCTCACTGTGACACACCATCCTCACCAGGAGCTCCCTCCTGAGGGCTTTGTCACTGGGCCTGTAGCCTGATGTACACTGTTCTGGTCTTACTGGCTTTATTTCTCATGGATCATTCCCATTGTGTGAATGGAGAAACAAAATCGAAGGGAAGGACTTACCTAAAGTGGTTTTACTGCCTCCTAGTCTTATTTTCTTTCTCATAGACCAGTGCTATTCTAAGTGTGGCCTGCTGGTCAGCGATAGAGCCAGTTCATTGTCAATCTCAGTTTATGTATGTGCGGGTGGGTATTTCTGCCATGGTTTACACAGAAAAAAGTGACAGTCAGAGGGACTCTCCCAACCCCTTCATTTTACAAATGAGAATTCTGAAGCCAGCCTTCCGAGTTTGGTAGTAGAATCAGAATTGGAACCCAAGTCCACTAGGATATATAATAGTAATCTAATAGCATTTATAGCTCCAGGTCTACTCATGAATATTAATAAACTTGTCAAGTTTATTGACTGAACACTGGCGTTACTGCCATTCCGGTTAGCCTCAGGGTTTGATTGCTTTCCCTACAGGTCGTGCTGGAGTTTTCACTGTTCGCCACCACTTGGGGGCCTGCAGATGCTTCGCCCAGTTCCCCCTCTTTAAGTTCCCCACTCTTTCAGTCCTCAGCACACGGAGTACACATAATGCCCGGCAGGGGGCGCTGCGACCCCTAGCCCCGCGGCCCCTCCCTTAGCCAACCGTCTATTGGGCCGGCGCGTGACGTCACGCCGTTTTAGCCAAACAAATGGGATTCGGAGCGAGCGTTGGGCTTCGCCGCGCCGCCCTGGGCGCTCGGTCAGCCTCAGCAGTAGGGAGCAAGCCAGGCCTCCTGCTGCTGCCGCCGCAGCCGTCGCTGCATCGCGGTGTGCAGCCCCCGGCCAGGCCCGGGCAGGGGCAGGAGTGCAGGTGGGTCGGAGCCGGGTGGCGTGGCGCTATGGCAGCGCGATCGGGGTTCGGCGGCGGCCACCGTGGCCATTCCCCGCCCCCCTTTCGCCGCTCGCCTGCGCTCCCGGGACGCGGGGCCGGTGGGGGCGGGGGCGCCGCCCGCGGGTCCGGAGCGCGCGGCGCTGCGGGCGCGGATGGGGCAGGGAGCCGGCGCCCGGCACCTCCTCCCGGGCGGGCCTCCGCCCGCGCACGGGCCAGGCACTGAGCGCCCCCGCGAGCCACGGAGGGTCGGGCGGACCGGCGGGCGGGAGCTGGGTCCCGGGTCCGGGCTGAAGCCTAGGAGATTCCGGATAGGCCGTGAGAAGGCAGCAGACCGGCTCTCCCACGTCCGGGACCAGCGGCCAGTGAGGAAGTCGGGCCCTGGGTGGGGGTCGCCTCGCACGGTCGCACCCGCTTGGGCTCGGCCACTTTGTCCTTCCTGTCCCAGCGCAGGTGAGCTGGCGCCTGTCCTTAACCTTTTTCGGGACCGGGCAGGACGGAGGCTTGGAAGCTTCTTTAGTATCCGGGCTGGCGCAGGTCGACTATGGATCGGCCCCAGTTGGTGATGAAGTCATAGTGCTGTGGGTCCGCGTGTCTGTGACGTCAGGGGTTTCCAGGAGATGTGCTGTGATGTCACTGCAGGCCCTGGCAAGGACCTTGGCGCGGAAGGGCCGGGTGGTTCCGGAGGGGAGAGAAAGGAAGTTCATCCTGGAAACGCTGCGGATTTGAATCCAAAGTTGTTTGATACCTGCATTTTACAATTTTAATGTAATAGTTGTCAAGCTCTTTAACTTCAAACAGGCATTGTTACTGCAGTTCAATATAAGACGCATTAGATTTAGAAACAGCTACCTCAGGAGGGCTTTTTTGGGAGGCGGAAGCGGGGGTTAGGTGTTTAATGTAAATGTCTTTCAAGAAGCTAAACTCACTGTTTGATGGTTTTGTGATCGGAATTGTGGGAAAAAGAGAACCAATTTGAGTGCTGGTAATTCATTTGCCTTACTTATTTTTGCTAGACAATGTGGAGATCATCTATCTGCTAGTTTGTAATTTTGTAGAGAATGGCCTGGAGGAGGGAGAGCGGATTTTAAGTGAACTTTTTCTATTGTAAGGGGGAGGATGTTTGAATTAATTCAGTTCTTCTTAAATAATAATTACCTGAGGATTTGGTTTATCCAGATTGTCTCTGCCCCATGCTACCCTGGATAATTGAGGGTTTTCTATGGTTATAGCTCAGCAACAAGCCTTTTTCTTGCTCTCTTACTAAGGATGGGCCATAACAATATAATAACATCCCATGAGTGCTTGTCTGGACATGTAACTAAAATTTTGTCTGTGGTGCTTTCAAATATAAAACTACAGAATTTTCTTTAAAAAGTTTCTTGGTTTTCTTCCCAAACTTTCAAGAGATCAGACAGGAAGAGAAGCTAGTCATTTGCCTCTCCAGGTCCAGCTTATCAGTATTTCCATCATTTCTTCCTCTGTAGAATCATTTATTAGAATCTAGTTTGAAAGGTAGATGGCTTAAAATTGAAGGGTAATCACAATTTTGTGTTTTCAGCAGGAAGCTTGGATAGGAGTCCTCAATCCTTCACTGACCTTGACTTTTAAGGTAGGTGTTTTGTGGTTAATACTCCCTCCTCCCCAGTTGTTATTTATAGATAATTGATAATGTATCATCTCTCTGGGTTTTGCATCAACATGTAGGTGAAAGTTATGCTTTGCCTTTTAATGCAGGAAATGAAAGCAAACATTTACCCTCATTAATTACTATTAGATTTGACTGGAAGTTCACAAAACAAAGCTTTCCTGTTAATCTCATTTTGATCCTCACCATACTTTGGAAATTCAACAGCATTGTGTGTACTCCTAAGAGTTAGTAATTTTTTACAAAAGAAAGTGGGAACTGTATGGTGACAATGTTGAGTGAAGTATTCTAGAGACAGTATTTGAGCCTTTGGATCCCCAAGACTGATAGGTACTGCTGATATTGAGGGTGTTACCTACTGTTTAAGATGAAAGGGTCATGACAAGATATTATGTAATGACGTTGAACAAGGAACAAAAAGGGCCCTTGCGTGTGTCTTTTCCGGGTGGCTTTTCTGGGGCAGGCTACGTGGCTCTGTAAATTAAGTGTACTTAAGTGTAAATAGGAAGGGATGAAAGTCTAACTAAATGTAAACGTGAGTTGAAAGATAAATAAATGATAATAAAATAGCTCCTCCCTGGCGGTGCATTTCAAAGAGAGGCGGAAAAATACACTACCAAAGGAGGAGAAACTTTTATTTTTCCTCATGGAAAGTGAGTTAATAGGTAGAGAATAAATGTCTGTGTATTTTGATGTGACTGAGGAACAATGACAGCTATAAAAAAGGCAGGCTATGCATATAGCTACATAACTAACAAGCCATAACTCTTCTGAAACATTTTTATAATTTGTTTCTACTTTCCACAGGATATTTTTCAACTTTGCTGTTTTGGGCCTAGGAAGCATCTCTTACTTTTTATAAATGGAAATTATTTAAGATCAGATTTATTATTATTTTAAAATATTTTGTCATTTTACCCAGTTACAGCATATGAAGGGACTAATGATACAGCATTTTTTCTGACATAAAAACAAGTATCATGAAGAGTGAAAGTGCTAAATTTTAGAAATTCTTTAGGATGTGTTTATTGGATCAATTATTTTCTTAACATACCTAGAATTGAAATTCTTATACCAACTTTCTACTTTATTTTCTGCACTTAAAGTTTATGCTGAGCCAGTTTACTGTGTTCTTGATATTCTAGTAAACACATACTAACAACAAATATTAACTTGTTTTATAGAGAGAACATACTAATCATTAGAGAAATCATTTGGTGTGGCCTTCCAAAGTTTGCAGCTGTTTAGAACTAGATACTTGAGGGAAGCCACTATGGTATAATGAATGCCTTCCTTGTTAGGTCATGTGTGACAAAGGCAAAATTCAGCAAGTGCATCATCTGCAGTCCTTTGGAAACAACAACAAAAAAGAGCAGATTAACTCCAAATGCATTTAGGTCATTTGGAAATTGAATTCCCGTCAATCCTTATCTTTGCATAATTTATCTTCCCTCCGTTAGTTCATTCTTATGGTATTTTAAAGCTGATGAACTTACTGTGTTATCTAGTAAAGTATTAATTATTAAAGTGTAGGCGTTTCTTAATGATAGTTGAGAGAGTTTATCAACCTTTTGTTTCCAGCTCCATCTTCTGTTTAGCTCCACAGAAGAGGATTCATATCTTTTCTTTGTAAATAAAGAAAAGATTCTTACCTTCAGAATCCTAGCATATATTTACTGTCCTCAGTACAACGTAGGTATAAATGTGAAACTAAGCTATATATGTGTATTATGTTATGAGGCATGGGGTTCATTAATCCAACAAACATTTTTTGAGCGCCTCTGTGCCAGGTACTGTGCCAGGCACTCAGATGAATCGTCCTTGCTCCCAGGACTCTTTGTTTGAACATTCCTTTGCCAGGGAGGGCCATGGGTCTGAGGGACCAGAATCGGACCAAGAGGACAGACCATTTCTGTTACTCCAGATTGGCCAGAGGTCTCAGGTTGGCCTAAGGAAGTGTTAGAAACTCAGGTAAAAAGAATGGGGAAGAGATCATCAAAGGGTATAGAGTCCATGGATTTGGATTATTCTAGAATAAATGGAGTGAGTTCAAGTGAATAAGCTCTTCCTCTGAGGCAAGAATAAGTACGTAAGGCCAGAACTAGTGTGAATATGCAGTCTGACATCGGAGGTAGGTAGAAGAGGGACAGTCTGGACATCCCGCTCTTAGGGACATGTGTATGCCTTCTTCTGTGTCCGTCCTTTGACAGGCTTCTGAAATACCTGAGCTTCTCACAGCCTTCATTTCTACTATTTGCTTTCTTTCCTTAATATTTTATAATGAAAACTTTCCATCACAGAAAAGTTGAAAGAATTGTTTGTACATTTAATAGCTAAATATCCACAACCTAGATTCTGCAATTCATATATATATTCCTTACCTGAGGACATGCTTAGTGATTTTAGAGAGGGACATAAACGTCGATTGGTTTCCTGGTGTGCTTTCAGACCAGGGATCGAATCTGCAACCTTTCAGATTATGGGACAGTGCTCCAACAGACTGTGCCACACCAGCCAGGGCTCTGTAGTTCATATTTTTTAATATTTGCTTATCTATCCATCCATCCTGTCCTCCCTCACTACTTCTATCCATTCATTTATTCATCTCATATTTTTGTCATATTTCAAAGTAAGTATACCCCTAAACACTTCAGTGTGCCTATCATGAACTTTTTTTTTGGCAAAAATTATATACGGGAAAAATACAGATCTTATGTGTATCATTCCCTTAGTTTGGATAAGTTCATACATACATCTGTGTAACCCATAACCTTGTCACACTATAGAACCATTACCATCACTACAGAAAGCCCTTTCATGCAGGTCCAAATCAATTTAATTAACTTTTTAATTTCCTGCAATCTACTTCCACCAGTTTCTCCTGAAACTGCCTGTTCAAAGGGCCTGCTTTGTTAGCAGCACATTTGAATGGTATTATGCTAGGTGTATAGAACACAAGTCAGAAACACAGTCCCTGCTCTTTTTAAGCTTATGAAGTAGTTTGTGTTTTAGTTCAGTGTCCAAAGAGACATGAACATTACATGTATTCAGAGAATTATTGCCAGAGAAAGCTTCCTAGGTGTGGGTCTTGAATTGGACTTTATTTTAGGATCCAGATTCTTTTTTTTTTTATTTTTATTTTGATAGACTGCAATTAGAAGGTATGATATAAAGGAACAGTTGCAGACAGGGTGGTGGGGAGCCAATATTTGGAAGGAATTTGAGCATTATTCTGTACCGAATAACAATTTTCGAGGAAGAGAGTAATGTGAAAAACAGATCTTTTAGTTAAATTCTTACCCTCTTTGTCATCTTTGGTATTTAGTTATATAGAAGACCTCTTCATCCTTTTTGAAAAGGTTTTATTTATTTTCAGAGAGGGGAAGTGAGGGAGAAAGAAAGAGAGAGAAACACTGATGTGAGAGGGAAACATCAGTTGGCTGCCTCTCACGCACTGCCAACCAGGGGTCTGGTCCGAAACCCAGGCATGTGCTCTCACTGGAAATTGCACCAGTGACCTTTTGGTTCACAGGCCGGCACTCAGTCCAGTGAGCCACACCAGCCAGGGCAAGACCTCTTCATCTTTTGAATTCTCTCCTCTTCGTTCTTTGCCTGTCTCTGATTTCTTCTGATTTCTCAGCTTTGTTGGTAACTTTTCCAAATCCAAACTATCTAAAGTTCTGTTCTTGACTTTTTGTGGTACTCTTTGTAATCTGGCCTTACCTCGCAGGGGTTGTTAATTATAGTTCTTTCCAGGTCATGCCTACATCTGAAACCATGAGCTGTTAGCAGTTAGGTTTTTATCTGCTAATAAGATGCTTCTTTTTGTATATCCCTGTTTAATTTGTACTTAACTTACTGTTTGGAATCTGTAGCAAGAGCATTTGCTCTAAGTAGTTGTAGCAAGTGGGATTTATTGGGAAAGGAAGGACTTTGTAAACTTTGAACGGACTGAATGGATAGTTTAGACTGAGCTTCTTGGAACAAATGCTAGAACGATATTGTAGACAGAATTTGCCCACTGCTACCATGGGCCATGTTGTTGAATCAGAACACTGCTGCCACTGTACTTGGCAGCAGTTTAACCTTCCGGGGCAGAACCATTATTATGTATTTCTTTCTGTCCTCATATCCTTTTTTATTTTTTATTTTTTGGCAAAATACATTTAGTACATGTGATTGGCAGATAGATGTTGCTGATGCTGTGCCCGCTTGGCCACATTTAGGTCCTATGTAAAACCTCAGCTTTTAGTTGTCCATCCTCTATAAAACCGGAAGTTCATGTGAGAACAGATTGGAGTGAGCACTGAGTCTTCAGTACACTCAGTTTGTGAAAAACTAATTTTCCCCAGATCCCCTCAATGTGAGAAAGTTAAACCTTTTCTAATTTTGTTGTTTCTATGCAAAGACATGGGTATTGTTCTAGTTTCCTGAGATAGATATTATTGAAATCAATTGTACCATTTAAATTGTTTATATTGTGAGTATAACAGAAAACCCAACTCAAATTTACTGGCTCACAATACTGAAAAATCCAGAGGTGAAGCTTGATCTACTTGTTATGTGATCAGAACCTCATCTTCCTTTTCTTTCCTTTTCTTAATGAATTCTGCTTCCAAGATGTTGGTTCCTTTGTGGTTATAGCATGTTTGTCCGCAGCTCAAGCCCCATGTCTTCATGCCATCAAGCCCAGAGGAGGTGAAGGAGAGCGCTTCTGTAGAAGCTGTGGGGCAGGGCTCTTTACTGTTTTGTGCAGGAGACCCCTTTGGCAGTCTGAAACCTATAGGACACCCTTACTGAGTCATATTTTTAAATAAAATACATAAGACTACAAAGAAAAGCAGTTATACTGAAATATAGTTGGCTTCCAGTCAGGATAGAGGTGTAGGTAAATGTCATACTTGCATACTCCCACAGCCACATCAGAATTACAGCTAAACTACAGAACAACCATCATTCAGAACCACCAAATCTAGCTGAACAGAAGTCCTACAGCTAAGGTTATAAAGAAGAAACCACATTGAAATTGGCAGGAGGGATGGATTGATCTCATACTCAGATGTGGTGGGTAAAAATTGAGAGGGATATCTTGGCTACAGAGGTCCCCCTTGAGGAGCAACGGGTCCCAGTCCCACACCAGCTTCCCCAGCCCAGGGTTGCAGTGCCAGGAAGAGAAGTCCCCATAACTTCCGGGTGTAAAAACCAGCAGGAATTGAGGCTGAGTGAGACAGGTGGGCTTCTGGAGTTCTAGGCACTTCCTCTTAAAGGGCCTGCCCATAGATTTACAAGTTCCAGTGCTGCAGCAGCAGCTCAGAGACATGCAGGGAGGTACCAAATTGTCTGGCATCAGGGCTAGAGCAGGAGGGGCAGCTTTCTTCCAAACAGAAGTGCTGGCAGAAGCCATTGTTCTTTTTCTGAGCCTTTTTTCCACAGAGCCAGCTGGGGAGTGCCATATCTGAGTCTCTATCAACCTGGTTGTCACCTGCCCTGGTGATATCCTGAGACCCAGGCCCACCCCAGTGGCATTTCCATACCAATGGCCTATCTTGGCGTATGCTTCACACTTCCCGAAAATTGCTCAAATAAGCAGCATTTGGCCTTGGCATGCCCCAGGCAATTCCCTGAGTGGCTCCAGGCCCAGCACTAGCGGCAGCCAGCCTTGCACCTCCTGAGAGGCCCCAGAGCCAGTGAACCGAGTGGAGAGCTTCAGACCATGTTGAGGCACCACCCAACCATTTCCATAGGTGACACAATCAAGGGTGGACTCAGCAGGCACCAGAGCCTCAATGAAATAAGTCCTACTCCATGGGGTGGACCCCTGCACAGCCCATCTGTTGCAGCCAGTCCTTGCAGCAGATTGGCCTGGGGGTAAATCCCTGCCATGGGCGTGCCAACAGCAATCAAGGCTCAACTACAACAGGAGGGTGTACATAGCCTACAGTGCAGGGGAGGCCGCGCTGGTGACCAGGGAGACTGTGCCACTGGACCCTACAGAACACCTACTGCATTAGGTCATGCACCCAGACAGGGAGATGTAGCAGCTCTACCTAATGCATAGAGACAAACACAGGGAGGCTGCCAAAATGAGGAGACAAAGAAACATGCCCCAAATAAAAGATCAAAACCCCAGAAAAAAACTAAACGAAATGGAGACAAGCAATCTACTAGAGGCAGAGTTCAAAACACTGGTTATAAGGATGCTCAATGAACTTAGGGAAAGAGTAGATGAATTTAGAGAGAACTTCAACAGCATAAAAATGGACAGGGAAATCATAAAAAAGAACCAGCCAAATGAAGGATACACTAACTGAAATGAAGAATAAATTACTGGGAATCAACAGTACAGTAGGTGAAGTCGAGAATCAAAATAGCAATTTGGAATATAAGAAAGCAGGCAAAAATCTGGTCAGAACAGCAAAAAGAAAAAGGAATTTAAAAAAATGAGGATAGTGTAAGGAGCCCCTGGGACAACTTTAAGGGTACCAACATTTTCATCTTGGGGGTACCAGAAGGAAAAGAGAGAAAGCAAGACATTGAAAACTTATTTGAAAAAATAAGGACAGAAAACTTCCCTAATCTGGTGAAGGAAATAGACAAGTCCAGAAAGTGCAGAGAGTGCCAAAGAAGATGAACCCAAAGAGGCCCACACTAAGACACATCATAATTAAGATGCAAAAGGTTAGAGACAAAGACAGAATCTTAAGAGCAGCAAGAGAAAGCAGTTAGTTATCTACACGGGAACTTCCATAAGACTGTCAGCTGACTTCACAACAGAAACTTTTCAGGCCAGAAGGGATTGGCAAGAAATACTCAGTTTGAAAAGCAAAGACCTACAACCAAGATTACCCTA
>PVJD01007481.1:0-83933 GCA_004026545.1 Mormoops blainvillei
TAAATTGGGTGGGGCAGAACCTCAGGGGATCTCCAGGGTGGTGCAAACAGTGTCAGCCAGGCTGATGGAGTCTCAGATATGGCACTGGTCTGCTGGCTCTGTGGCTCTGAGGGAAGCGGGTTCAGAAAAGGAACAACAGCCTCTGCATACCTTTCTGTGTGGGAGAAAGCTGTCCCCCAGCTCTCACCTGCCACCAGACACTTCATTTCCTCCCCGTATGCCACTGGTGCCCCGATGCTGGAGCTCCGAGGGTGTCAGTGTGAGTAGGTGAGTTTGTGTTTGGGTTTTTTAAAGAGAAACTGCTTGGGACTCCAGAAGTATCTTCCACTGACTCAAAATCCGCTGGATTTTGCAGCCAGAATTTTTGGGAACTTTTCTTCCTCGCACTGTAACTCTTGATGGGGGTCCTGGTGTGGGGCTGGGACTCTTCACTCCAGAGATATCCCTCCTGAATTTTTATCCACTACATATGGATGTGGAACTAGCCCATTCTGCATCTCCACCCCCCTGCCAGTCCAGATGGAAGTGGTTTCTTTAATTCCGTAGTTGTCAGACTTGCATTCAACTCTATACCTTATGGTTCTGAGTGATGGTCGTCCTATAGTTTGGTTGTAATTTTGACCTGGTTGTGCAAGGCGGCAAGCCATGTTTACCTATGCCTCCATCTTAACTGAAAGTCCTGGTTCTGGTCTTAAGGTTTTCTTTTTGCTGTTCTTACTGCAGTTTTGCAAGGGCACATGTGAGTCGGCACAATCAGTGGTCCTCTGCCTTGGACATATGTCCAGAGTAATGAGCACTTTGGGGTGCTCACAGATCCCAGCTTGCAAAAAACTTCCTGCACCATCTCTGTCCCCATATGGATACCACAAACTCCACACTACATGCTGTCTTTGCAATTAGTAGAGTCTTCCTGACGCTAGGACTCTTGGGCTCCTTTTGTACACTTACCCACCTGTCTTGGCTCCCATGCAGCTTTCTCTAGCTCTGTTCTCCTGCAGAATTAGCTTTGCCCAGCACTTGACTTCAGTAGTAGTCTGTTTTTCTCCCTCACTGTGGTCTCGCGGAGTGCACTTTCTCTAATGTTGACAGAACTTGGTTCCTGTATTGGTGCCGCTTTCTCCAGCACCAGGCTCTTGCTGAGTATGCATGCTCTAAAATGTGCCTCCTGTAATGGCATGACTTTCTACAGTGTTTGATTCCTGCGCCAGCAAAGCTCCCTCCAGCACAGAGCTTCTGCATAGCACACTTTCTACAGTCTTGGTTTCAGCAGTGCTCAGTGATTTAGCAGCTTCACCTGACACTCCAGGAGGCAAATTTCCAGGAGGTTCCATTGGTGAGGTAGTCAGTGACTTTCACTGCACTTTCAGATGAAGTCTGGAGCTCAGTCCTAGTGAAAGAGGACTCATCCTTGGGCAGTCTATCTCAGCCCTAGGGATAGTAGCTGATCTTAATGTCTGTGACTTCTGTATTCTTTAGAATTATCTTTAGCTCTCATTAGCCAATTCCCTGTTATTCCAATCCCCTGTAATAATTCTTTTTGTTACATTTTCCCATTATGCCTTCTGTCTCCTGATTGGACCTTGACTGATATAATAATTGGCACTCGGAGTAGTACCAGGAGGTAGATGCACAAAGATGGGATGATTTGGTCACACCCTTAGGCTTTGGCACAATGTTGAGCTCCGTGCCAATGGTGAATGGGATAATAATAATCCAGAGCAGGCAGCGGCATCACAGTTAATCAAGCTGTCACCTGTGGTTGATTGTGAGGACGTGCCAGTTGAAGCACCTGTCTTGGGAACCCAAATGGCTGCTGCCCTTGACTGCTATGCATTACTGATGACTAAGGACTGTGCCATAGAATGGATTCTTTTCAGTGCACTTAAGTGATTATAAAGAGGAAAGGACAAGCTCAGGTCTAACTCCTAGTACAAGTCACAATCTGAGAACCAGGATGCTTTCATATCAGTTCTAAAACAGTCTTTTACTAAAGTAGACTGAGGGTCGATATTGCTGAAAGTCGAACAGAAAATTTAACACTATAGTTTGCTGATTTATAATGATAGTTGAATTCACAGTCCTATCAAATTTGTCATGGTAAAACTAAGCCATTGATCAGGAAAGAACAGATCCAGAAACTTGTAATGTTGCATCTAGTTGCACGTAGATGAAGTGGACAATATTGAACTCCCAAGTCATTCTGATTCTTCCTTGCCAGTAGAAGTAGGTTGCCCTCCTATTGCTGAAGACACTAGCTTCCTCTATCTGAAAACCCTGTGATACCCTCACCTGGGGCAAATGCCTTGAAAGGGGATGCTTATTCCATTCAAAATCCACAAATAGCCTGTTGCCACTAGATTTTTAACTAGGGTCAAATCTCAGCATATTCCAGAGGAACAGGTACACACTGTGATCCAAGAAGAAACTGCTTATACATAAAAATAATTGCAATATGTTACTAATATGTTGTCTAAAACCTGGGGAGTGTGTGAGAACAGATTTTAAGGGTATTAAACTAATGAGAATAGGCTATAACACTATATAGGGCCAAAGTCATTGATATGAGTACATTTATTAGAAATTCCAGCTTTAATGTGTTAGCTTGTGCACCTGAAGTTGGCTCTGAGAAGTTACTTGGTTGGTTGACTGCAATTTAAACTTGATGGTTGTCTATAGTTGGTGAAGCTGAGATGCCAGTTTTCCAGGCATCATATAGAAGAGGAAATCCAAAGGTTCAGTGTGATAGACTGTGTTTGTCATGTGCCACCTGTCAACAGAATTCATGGGAGGACTCAAAAGACACTTCCTTTGCTAAGGCATTGAAGGGAGCACCTCCATCTTTTAAAAGCTCTCTGGTTACTCTACTTTGTAGGTCAGGTATGGCTGTAGGGGAAACCACCACAGATATGGGCTCCCTGATTTCAAGTGGGTATAATGGGATTGAGACAAGGTGGATACATCAACTGTAAAGGGCAGCAAGGACCACCAGGCAGTCTAATTTGGCTTGCAGAGGACTTTGTCAGTGGGTAATTGATCACAGTGTCCTTAGGAATGAAAGAGATGGGCAATCTATTCCAATATTGCTTGATCTTCTTGATCTCCTGTCTAGTTATTCCACCCATTATTGAAAGTAGAGTATTGAAATCTCCAAATGTTATTGCTGAATTGTCTATTTCTTCCTTAAAGTCTGTCAGTTTTTGTATTGTATTCTGGGGCTCTACTGTTAGGTACATATATGTTTATAAGTATGTCCTCCTAATGGATCAGACAAAACTGAATTTAAATAACTATATATAATAACTTCATTCTTCCAACACTTTGAATATGTTACCCCACTGCCTTCTGGCCTCCAGTTTCTGATAAGAAGTTAGCCGTTACTCTTATTGAGGCTCTCTTGTACATGATGATTTGCTTTTTCTCTTGCAGCTTCAGTATTCTTTGTCTTTTGACAATTTGACTATGATGTGTCTAGATGTGAATCTCTTTCAGTTTATCCTACTTTGAGCTTCTTGGAAGTAAAAATTTGGAAAGCTTTTGTACATTGTTTCTTCAAATATTCTTTCTTCTCCTTTCTCTTCTCTCCTTCTGGGACTCTATATATATAATAGTTCACTCGATGGTGTCTCATAGGTTCCGGGGGCACAAACATTTTTCTTCATTCTTTTTTCTTTCCATGCCACAGACTAATTATCTCAAATTGCCCTGACCTGTGTGGTTTGGTTGGAGCACTGTCCCGCAAAATGAAGAGTCACTGGTTCAATTCCTGGTCAAGGCACATGCCTCAGTTGCAGGTTCTGTCCCCTGTTGGGGCGCATACAAGAAGCAACCAAAGATCTTTTTCTCCCTCTCTTTCTCCCTCCTTTCCTCTCTCTCTAAAAGTAAATAAACAAAATCTTTTAAAAAATTATCTCAAATTACAAGGTCATTGATTTTTTTTTCTTCCGCCAGGCAAAAATTTGTTATTGGGACACTTTAGTGAATCTATCATTTTGGTTACTGTTCTTTTGTACTTTTAACTACAGAATTTCTATTTGGTGTGTATGCTGGTGTATATGTGTGTGTATATTTGGTATTATACAGGGGTCCATCAGAAGTAAGGCTTGCTTGAGTGACATTGCTGGGTAATAATATGAGTGTAATAATTTATAGTTTTAATTTGAACATTTCACCTAAAATGTCATATGGTGTGCTTGAGTGTGATATTGTTATATTACAGAAACACATCCTTATGATTTTGTAAAAAAGAAAAAAGAAAAAAAAAAGGGGGTCGTTATTTGTGCCGGATCCTGTATATTGTATACTTAAAAAAAAATAAAAATAAAGCCCCTGCTGGTGTAGCTCAGTGGATTGAGTGTCAGCCTGCGAACCAAAGGGTCGCCAGTTTGATTCCCCAGTCAGGGCACATGCCTGGGTTGCCAGCCAGGTCCCCAGCAGGCGGCACACAAGAGGCAACCACACATTGCTGTTTCTCTCCCTCTCTTTCTCCCTCCCTTCCCCTCTGTCTAAAAATAAAATAAATAAAATATTTTAAAAAATAAAAATATAAAGTCCTGGCTGGTGTGGCTCAGTGGATTGAGCACTGTGCTGTGGACTGGAAGGTTGCTGGTTTGGTTCTGGTCAGGGCACATGCCTGGGCTGTGGACTGAGTCCCCAGCTGGGGGCGTGCAAGAGGCAACCAATCAATGTGTCTCTCGCACAGCGATGTTTCTCTCCCTTTCTTTTTCAGTCCCTTCCCCTGTGTCCAAAATAAATAAATAAACTCTTTAAATATATATAAATATTTATATATAAAATTATATTAAAATATAAATATAAAATTTCTGTCTATTAATACTTTTTTAATTTTTAAAAATATTTTATTTATTTTTAGAAAGAGGGGAATGGAGGGAGAAAGAGAGGGAAAGAAACAATGACTGGCTGCCTCTCATATCCTCCTCAACCAGGGACAGAACATACAACCCAGTCATCTGTCCTGACTGGGAATCAAATCAGAGACCCTTCGCTTTGTGGGACAAAGCCCAACCAACTGAGCCATACTGATCAGGGCTAAAGTTGTATCTTAAACACTATCTGTGGCAACTCTGAAAATCAGATTTCACCTCTCCCTAGGTTTCATTGTTGTTGTTGCTGTTTGTTAGCTACTTCCCTAGACTACTTCTGTAAGGACTGTGTTCTTTCTTGTGTAGTCAAGGGAGCCTCTGCTCAATTAGCTTGCTTAGTAGTAAACTAACGATTGGCAAAAATTTCCTTAAATGCCTTCAACCAATAAGTTTCCTAGACTTTTCCAAGGGGCTGTGTGTGTATATGTGTGCAACACTACTTTAACCTTTGTTTCCTGCTTACACAGAGCTAGAGGTGAGAGCTTATGGTCTTCTCAGGTCTTTCCTGGGCATACAAACACCTACACATGCTTGTGACCTAAAAATTCCCAGGAATATGTCAGAGATTTTCAAGGTTCTCTATGGACATCTCATTCCTTAGTTTTTCCTTTTAAAGCTCTTTTTGTCATCCTTTTGTTACCCCCCAACTGGAATGCCATCTGAGGCAGCTATAATGCTAAATGATTGCTAGTGACTATTTGCAACTAGGGATGTTTCAGCGTATCCCTAGGGATATGGCTGTTAACACATGGAGAGCTCTGAGTCAGGTCAAATAAAGACAACGTTTGAGGACGAGCTTTTCAGAGAGCTATCAGACAGGTCAAATAGTGACACTTCTTTGGGAATGGGGCTCCTGCAGAGCTTTCAACCTGTTCTCCTTCCAGTGGCTGCTAGGCCACTGTTCTTCACAGCTCCTTTAATTGTGAAGCTTTTAGTTTTCAAGGTGTCTGTGGACATGGGGAGAGGAGAATGAAACTAGGGCAAGTAAAACTCCATGAAGTTCACATTCTCACTAGGATACCACAATTTTTTTCTTGAATAAATGCTCCTGGGATTGTAGCTAGCCTTTGGTTAATTTCCAGAGTACTGAAAAACTTGATTTTGACCACTTTTACCAGAATTCTTGTGTTTGTGGAGTGAATTTTTGGGCCTCCTTACTCTATCATTCTGGAAGTGCTTCCTGCTTGATCCATACAGCAAGTAGAAACCTAGGTCTGGTAGCCCAAATTCTGATTTGAGTCACAATGGTAGAGAGTCACAGCCTCTCACCAGTCCCCAGACAGACATCAACCATAGACCTAGGTAGGGCCCCTTAATTGAAGGTGACGCTGGGCATCTTTGAGGAAGGACCCTGAACCATTGCTCCAAGTGCTCATTATAAATCTTCCTCCAAGCCTTCTCCAAGGTACCTGTGGCTATTTACTAGGGCATGTGTGCACTGGGTAAATGACATAGCCAGACTCTCCAGGATTATTAGACACTCACTTTAAATGGACTCCTATTCCTGGGGGCCCAAAATACTAGTTGGTTTGCCAAAGTAGGGGCTTACACAGGTCAGGTGACAGGTGGAGTTTTAACTACAGGTCAATTCCCAGGTGACCCACAAACCCATTCTATGGAAACTTATTCAATGCTCAAATTTATCATTAGAATAGATATTTGTGGTAATTGGCACAGTCACTAATGAGAGATTCAAAAATAGTGGAAGAAATCTTACAACATATAAAAAATGTAAGGGAAAGGAAATCATGCCATTAAATGTATAGTTGGAGGGTACATCCAGAAGACCTAATGTGTAGGTAACAGAAATCCCAAAAGAAGAGAAAAGTAACAGCTGGAGAGGGAAATTTGAGTCTGAAGATTAAAAGGACTTACATGAATAAAGATAACTGTCTAGACATATCCTGATGAAATTCTTGAATTTCAGAAATAGAAAAAAATTACAAGCTTCCAGAAAGAAAGACTAGGAACAAGAATCAGATGAGTTTAAGACCACCCATCTGCAATATAAGCCAAGAGACAGTACAATACAGACTGCTAAAAGAAATGTAACCCAAGGAACAAGACCAGCAAAGACATCTGGCGTACAAGATATAGTCCACATATCATGTGCATGCCCTTCTGAGGGAAGTGCTCAAGAAATTCTCTGAATTCAAGAAAGTGATTGAGAGTTTGGTTTAAATGGTAGAAGAGAGACTGGGAGTGTGTGCTTTAAATGTTAAGAAACGGCTCTTACAGAATGATTAACTTCAATGGAAAACCAAATAATAAACTAGCACCAAAAATTGTAGCTATCTTCGTAAATCTCCAGGAGTGAGGAGAGCGGGGAAGTTAAAAGCACTTTTTTTTTATAAAGATTTTATTTATTTTTAGAAAGAGCGTAAAGTAAGGAGAGAGGGAGAGAAACATCAATGTGTGGGTTGCCTCTCATACTCCCCCTACTGGGGACCTGGCCCACAACTGAGGCATGTGCCTTGATTGGGAATCGAACCGCCAGACCTTTGGTTCGCTGGCTGGCACTCAACCCACTGAGCCACACCAGCCAGGGCTAAAAGCATTCTAAAGAGATTACCTTTCAGAAGGTTGTGGATGAGTGGGCAAGTAAGACATTTTGGTGAAGCAGTAGGATTATTATCATGTACTGACATGACAATTTAAGAATAATTATGATAGGAAAGAGAAGATAAACACTAGCAGGATAACAAGGAGGGTAGTGGGAGGGTAATAAATAGAAACCTGACTAAGCCCACCAATTTTTTCTTTTTAAAAGCAAGAAGGAGCCCTGGCTGGTGTGGCTCAGTGTATTGAGCGCTGGCCTGTGAACCAAAGGGTCACCTGTTCGATTCCCAGTCAGGACACATGGCTGGGCTGCAGGTCAGGTCCCCAGTAGGGGTGCTTGAATAGCAACCATGCATTGATGTTTCCCTCCCTTCCTCCTTTCCCCTCTCTCTAAAAATAAATAAATAAAATCTTTGTTTACAAAAACCAAGCAGGAAAACATTCATGAAAAATTGTAAATGTAAACTAAAGTAGAAAAAAGTATATTGGTTATTGCAATAAATATGAACAGCCTGAATTAATCTATTGTAAGACACAGGCTGTCAGACTAAATTGCTTTTGAAATACAGCTGTAAGAAATTTATAGGTAGCATGCATAAGATTAAATGACAAAGTTTCAAATAAATTGATGGATAAAAAATTATTTCAGGCAAATGCAAACTAAAAATGTGATCATGGGAGAGGGACTTTTCTGAGATTCTGGCAATGAGGGTAATTAATGAAGGTATTTTGTTTAATAATATTATGTTAAGCTGTCTATTTTTCTATGAATGTTTATGTATGTGGATGACATTTCAGAACTGTGGGAGGCAGAATAATGGCCCTTCCTCCAATGTCCTACAATGTCTATGCCCTAATTCCCAGAACTGTTATGTAGAACGGTCTCAAGGTCTGGATGGTTCTTAATAAATGCTATTCTTGCTAAATGTTAAAATGTAGCACAATATTTAGACAGCAGCTATAATCAGATTAGCCTGACCTGAACTCAACTTGATGCAAAGAAGAAATCAACATTAATTAACCAAATACTGTATATTAGCAATGGCTAAGCCTCCTTTGGGGAAACAGAGGTTTGGATGTGAGTCCTATTTCCTTTAGTTGTTCTAAGTAAATAAAACTACCTAATGACAACCACATATTATTCTTGAATAGGATACCCCAAGCAGTGAACCCCTTGAGTTTGATTACAAATCTGGTGACTCAGATGGGACCCTCCCAAAAAGACTCCCTCTCAGTGTGGTGCAGACACTTGATGGAGCAGTCAGCATCAGCAGCTCATTGGGGGCTTACTCACCTGGGTCTCCACTGGATGGAGTGCCTGTCCCATGGGAGACTGCCGCTTGGTGCTGACCACCGGCCTGGCTGCCTGGCCCACCTCGACAGCAAAGCAGAGTGGCCACCCAAACCTATTCCGTTCAGTGCTTCAGAAGGGAGGTGGGTAGGCCAGCCCCTGTGGTTGCTTTAACTAGTATTTCTATTCCCGTTTTGGGTACAGGATTGTTGGAAAGATAGTTTCATTTCTAGAGTGCACTTAGATTCTGGGACTTCATAGGAAAAAAATTCTTTGTTGGGATGCTGACTGAAGGTATTTCTGGAGCGGATTTTCCGGGGGATTAAAGGTCGAGAGACCTGAGACGTCCTTGGGCCATTGTCTGGTTCAGTACTTTCTGGTAGTCATCCTGGGATTCTGTTACTGGCCTTTCTGGTGAGCTGGGAGGCTTATTCTTGCTTGAAGACCTCTTAAGGGCACAAGAACAGAATTCACTGATTTGTGGTATACCAAACCCACAAAATTTAGCTCAATCACAGCAGCAGGTTTTAATCAGTGAGCTAGTCAGTGCCAAATTTTCTGAGAGGTTAGAAATGTCTCAAAAAAAAAGGGAAATCACCTTCAATTCTGGATTCCAGTACCTTGGGATACATCCTGAAACACTGGACACTTTTGGAATATGATCCTTTAACAAAGAAACAGCAATGCCCTGGCTGGGTAGATCATTTGGTTGGAACATCACCCAATACACCAAAAGGTTGTGGGTTCAGTCCCTGGACAGGGCATCTGCCTAAGCTGCGTTTCAATCCCCAGTCTGGGCACGTATGGGAGGGAATCAGTGATGTTTCTCTCACAATGATGTTTCTCTCTCTCTCTCTCTACACACACACACACACACACACACACACACACCCTTCCTCTGTCTCTAAAATCAATAAATATATCTTCGGGTAAGGATTAAAAATATTTTTAAGTGAACTTTTTAAAAAAACAAAGAAACAACAAACTTTCTTATGCAACGTTGCATGGCCCCAACATGTTTTAGAGGACCAGGAGCCTTAGCCCGAAAATGGCTCTTTAAAATTATAATACAATGTTACAATTGGAACTATTGTGCAAAAGAGAGGGAAAAAAGGGATGAAATCCCATATGTTCAAAATTTTAGGGCATTATATCAAAATCCCAGTTTACAAAAGAAATGTAAATTAAAGAGGACCCAAGGATTATAAACTGAGTTATCAGCCAAGACCTTGCCAGTCCTCGAGGGCCCCTCAGAAGATTTTCTTGATTTCTTGCCTTCAGGTGCCCCAAACTAGGGGGACCCTGTCCTCCCTCCTGGGGAGGCTTGTTTCTTCTAAGCTCCCGCTAGCCCCCCTCCCAGCTATCAGCCTCCCAATTCTTTTGGTCCCCCCAATCTGTTAGCGACACCTTTGAAGACTTCCCCATAACAGGGAACTAACACTCCCACCCTGTGTCCCCAGCTCCCCTGGGCCCATTACCCATCAAGGTACTAGTTCTCACCTAGGGGCTTGCGTGTGCCCCCTCAGCTGGGTGCTGGACAGGGAAGGGGGAATGTTCACTGTAGGTGTTCATTTCTCCACCTTAGATCTTTATAATTGGAAGGAAAATACTAAGGGAGTTTGGGCTGATCCAGAGGGGTTTATTAGTTTAATTAGTGGTATATTAATGACCCATAATCCCACTTGGGAAGCTATTCAATTCTTCCTTACTACCTTCCTCACTGCCAAGGAAAAAAGTACTGTGCTGTTAAAATCCAAGGAAGAGTCTGATAAAAAACATACTACTCAGCATAATAATCGCATCTGGTGGCTGGCAGAGTAGTCAGTTCCCAACATCGATCCTCACCGGGACCCCAATAACCAAACAGATTGGGCTTGCTTTGAGCATTTTAAGAGCCTACTGCTGAAGGGTATGAATAAAGGCCACCAGTTGCTGCCCTGCAAATTTGGGCAAAGTTAGAAACATTCAACAGGAGGCCAATGAGAATGCTGTAGCTTTCTTCAAAAGATTGAAAGAAGGCTTAAGACAATATTATACCACCTAGACCCTGAGGACCAAGGGAGCGAAGCCATCCTGAATACCTATATCATATCCCCAAGTGCTCTGGACAGCCACGGGAAGTTACAAAAGATAGCAGTGAGATCTACCATCCCCGCCTCCCAGCTGGTAGAAGTGGCCTTTAGGGTCTTTAACAACAGAGATGTGGCAGAAGGAAAGAAGGAAAGATGAATAAGCAAGCTGCTTTTCTGGCTGTTGTCCTCCAGGCTTCCGGTAATCTGGAGAGGAGAGGGGGAAGACCACCTTGGGTGAGTAACTCGGGCCCCCACCATGGGACCAACCAAAAGGAATCCAGCAAAGCTGGAGCCTAACCAATGCTAATATTGCAGACAAGAGGGACACTGGAAGAGAAAGTATTACAATCGCCCTCAGAGATGGAACGAAAGGGAAGCTCCTAATTCTTTTTGCAGTTACCCCAGGTAGAAGATGAGGCCAAAACATAACATTTTGAATGCCCATGAGGAGCCTCAAGTTACTCTGAATATAGAAGGAAAGAAAATTAAATTTCTGTTAGACACTGGAGCCACTTACTCTATTCTAACTACCCAGAAGGGCTCCCTCTTCAAGAGGTAATGTAATATTAATGGGGTGTTGGGAAAGCCAGGCACAAAGAAATTCTTTGAGCCTCTGACATGTGAAATAAGATCAAAATATGGGTTCACACTTTTTCCTCTATGTACCTGAGTGTTTAGTTCCCCTCTTAGGAAGGGACTTACTAAGTAAATTGGGAAGCTACTGTATATTTAATCAAGAAAAAGCTGAAATACTGATTCCCAAGGATAAAGAAATAGATTCCATGGCCCTACTCCACCAGGTCCTGAAAGACCAGGGACCTGTTCCCACAGAAACTCTCAACAAGGTTAACCTGGCTGTTTAGGCACAGGTAAAAGTCAGAAGGGCAAAGTATGCCCTACCTGTTAAAGTAGTACTCAAACACACAGACCACTGGCCCAGGGATAAACAATACCCCTTGAAACCTGAGGCAAAAATAGGGATTGCACCCATGATAAAAGCGCTTCTCAAACAGGGACTCATTGGCCTTGTCAGTCATCCTGTAACACTGCCATCCTTCCCATTAAGAATCTGGGGACGGGAGAAAGTAGATTTGTACAAGATTTAACAGCTATGAATGAAGTAGTACAGTATGTACACCTACCGTTCCTAACCCCTATACCCTGTTGGCCACCCTCCCAGGATCTAGCAAATATTATGCAGTTCTAGATTTAAAGGATATTTTCTTTTGCATTCCTTTGGACCATGACTCCCAGGAAATCTTGGCCTTTGAATGGGAAGATCCTGACACCCATCAAAAGTCCCAGTACTGCTGAACTGTTTTACCACAAGTTTTCAAAAACTCCCCAACCCTCTTTGGGGAGGTCCTTGCACAAGACTTGAGGGACCTCCAACTTGAAAACGGGGCTGTTCTACAACATGTAGATGACATTCTAATTGCCAGTCCTGATAAAGAAACTTTGGACAGAAATATTCTTCCAGCAAAAAGGGGATACAACGTATCCCAGAAAAAGGCCCTGATATCCAAACCAGCAGTTAAGTACTTGGGTCTTCTTATTTCCCAAGGACCAAGAAGCTTATGGGCAGAGTGCAGTAATAGCCAGTCTAGTTCCACCAGAGAACCAGATCTTGCAACGGCAGGATTCTATAGGATCTGGATCCCTGTAGAGAGCAAGAGCAGGACAGACTTTCTGAATACTTTTGAAAATCCAGTATGGAGTCACTGTCATCCATGACACTTCTATCAAGCGCTATGTCAAGACTAAGATAATGGGGTATAACGGGAATGCACTTAGGAGAAGCCCTGAATGCCCAAAACCACAAGTCTCAACACTTGGATAAGGATTCCATCTCAACAGCAATCCACATGGGACCTCTGCCCACTGTGGACTATAAGAACTCTGAACTCCAACTATTCGACACTCGAGCTTGGCTGTACCACAGGTCACATTTGGAGGCGTGCTGCCACTGTGTGCTTGTAAACTGATGCCTGCCTCTCCATCTGCGGACACCGCCAGTGACTGGAACTTCACTATGGAAGTTTGCTCTGCTCGCTTCTTTCACTTCAGCTCCCCCTCTCTGTGTGTAACCTGCGTGTGACTATACTGGCTCATTAGGGAGGTCTCCCCTAATAAACCTGGCATTGTGGAAAGACACAAACGTGTGTGGATGACTCCTTTCGGGGTTGCTCCCTTGTTCATGACAATCTCTAATTTTGGTCTTATAGCCAGGAAAAATTGAAAAGAGAAGAGAATACCCCCTTGGAATGGGACAAAGAATAGAATGCTTTTGAAAAACTAAAGATAAAACTACCAGAAGCGCCTGCCCTGGACTTAGTTGATTTGAAAAAGCTTTTTGAATTGTTTATGAATGAGACTCAAGGAATCGCCCCAGGAGTTTTCATTCAAATGCTGAGACCTCTAAGACAGGTGAGTACCTATTTTTCTAAACAACTTGACACTGACATGTTAATATTAGAAGCAGAAAAATTAACAATGAGATAGTCTCTAACTCTATGGACCTCCCACCAGGTAGTTAGCATCCTTAAAACCAAGAGAAACAATTGGCTAACAGGATAATTCAATACTAGGTCAAGTTTTTGGATAATCCTAGCTTCTCACTATAAAAAGCTGTCACACCCTCAAACCTGCTACTCTATTGCTGACCTCCTTAGGGTCCCAGATCATAACTGTGTTGAAATAATTGAACATCTGTATTCTAGCAGGAAAGACCTTAAGAGTGAGCTGTTAGCTAACTCAGAAGAAATATGGTTCACTGATAGGAGTAACTTTATATACCAGTGGAGTTAGGAGGGCAGGGTATACAGTGGTGTCCTTGTTCAACACAACTGAAGCAGGAGCCCTTCTCCCTGGGACTTCTCCAAAAGCTGCACTCATAGCATTGACCTGAGCCCTGGAATTAGGGGAAAACTAAACCCTGACTATATATATAATGATTCTAAATATGCATACTCTATACTCCATGTCCATGGGACTGTCTGGAAGGAATCGGGGTTGCTGATGGCTAGAAATAAGGAGATAAAATGTAGAACCTTGAATCATTAGAAACCCCTGCAAAACCTGAAGAGATTGCAGTGGTACACTACATGGGTTGCCAGAGAGAAGACTCAGAAGTGGTAAAAAGGAATAGCCTTGCGGATGCCACAGCAAAAAAGAGCATCCCTAAAGAAAAGAGGAATGCAGCTGGCCCTCCTTCCCAGCTTAACTCTAAGTCAGTACACTCCTGCGAGTACCAAAAATTATCTAAAGATTGCCCAGGAACGAGGCTCTGAGTAAACTCCTACATCTAAGGGGTAGGTGATAAATGAACAACAAATGAACACAAAAAGATATTGTTCCTCAAGGGCTAGGTTGGAAAATAGTAAAAGAAGCTCACAACTCCACACATTATGGAAAGTAAACACGGTATGAATGGTTAGTTAGGGTACTAGAAGAATCAGGAGAAGAATCATTAGTAGTGTCATGGCTAGCTGCATGCAATGCACAAAGAATCATGCATATACTAGACCTCCAGTACCACTTTTAGGTCAGGCAGTCCAGGCCCAGGAATTTTGCCTCAAGACTGGCAGGTAGACTTTACAGTAATGCCCCCTGCTCCTGGAGGATTCAAATACTTATTAGTATCAGTAGATACCTTACTGGATGAGTTGAAGCATTCCCATGCAGAACTGGAAGAAGCAATGAAGCTGTAAAGGCCTGCTTAAGGAAATAATATCTATGTTTGGACTCCCCAGGACCTTTCAGAGTGACGAGGGGCCGGCTTTCACAGCAGCTGTAATAAAGGGAGTAGGAGCACAGCTCTACCAGTTGGCTGGGTCTCACATTTTTCGTGGAGACCAAAGTCCACAGGAATAACAGAATGATGGAATCAAATGCTCGAAAAGACCCTGACCAAACTGTGCCAGGGAACCAGTAAGACACGGCCCAGATCAGGGCAGTGCCTACCAATTGTCGAGACCTGGATTAGGGTAGTGCCTAAAGGAATGCTTAAGTCCTTTTGAACTGATTTATGGTGGACCCTTTTTGGACTCCTCCCAAATTTTAGGTTACCTGAACCCATTTATAGAATAGGCTGTTAAGCATATTATTTGATTAGGAAAAGTAACCAAAAACTTAAATAAATGTGTTAATCTGATTTTACCTATACCAACAGATACTAAGCTACACCCATATAATGCAGGGAACTAGGTAAATTTAAAAACCTGGAATTGGGGTCCTTGCAAGATCAACGGAACCCAATATGGACAGGTCCTCATTTGGTGTTATTAGCAACTCATTCTCTGAAGCTACAAGAAATCTCCCTGGATATATTACTCTTGATGTACCACCTATACCGCCTAGTGAGAACAAGGATCCATATCTACAGTACTCCTGTGAGGCCCCGTCTGACCTCAAGCTGCTCTTGAAATGACAAGACAAGTGATGTTCAGTAAGTCTACTCCTGCTCCTGACTTTTTTCTTCTATATTCTTCTGTCTCTTTATTCACTCCTATTCTCAGGAATCCCAGAACCTAGGGGACCCCAGACTTTCATAAATTAGGAAGCTGGAGACTTTCACTCCTCTAACTCAAAGATGTACTCTGTCCATGTTAAGCAGAAAGCAATTACAGAAATATGACCCTCATCTCCACTGCCTCGAGAATGAGGATTGAAAAATCTCCAGGGGGAATTGTTAGACAGGACAAGGGTCTCAACTCCTGGCTGATGTGGCTCAGTGGATTGAGTGCTGGCCTGTGAACCAAAGGGTTACTGGTTTGATTCCCAGTCAGGACACATACCTGGGTTTTGGGCCAGGTCCCCAGTGTGGGGGTGCGTGAGAGGCAACCACACATTAATCTTTCTCTCCCTCTCTTTCTCCCTCCCTTCCCCTCTCTCTAAAAATAAATAAATAAAATATTTAAAAATAAAATTTTAAAAAAGGGTGTCAAGGTCTGGACTGTTCTTACTAAATGTTATTCTTGCTACATGTTAAAATGTAGCACAACGTTTGCAGGTGCAGCTGTAACCAGATAAGCTTGACCTGAACCACCCTAATTCAACCAAATGCAAAGAAGAAACCCACATGTAGTTAATCAAATACTGTATATAAGCTCCCCGGCTGGTGTAGCTCACTGGATTGAGCTTGGGCCTTGGAACCACAGGTATTGCTGGTTCCATTCCCCAGTCAGGACATATGCCTGAGTTGCAGGCCAGGTCCCCAGTAGGGGGCACTCAAGAGGCAACCACACATTGATGTTTCTCTCTCTAAAAATAAATAAATAAAATAAAAATATTTTTAAAAATAGTGTATATAAGCAACGGTTAATTGGGGAAACAGCTTTGGATGTGAATCCCACCATTTCCTTTACTTGCTGTGAGGAAAAAAACCTGACTACAGCCACTCTCAATCTTGAATAGCATACCCCAAGCCGCAAACCCCTTGGTTAACAGAATCAGTGAATATGTTACTTCACATGGCAGAAGGGACTTTGCGGACATGATTAAGTTAAAGATCTACAGATGGGAAGATTATCCTGGATTATCCAGGTAGTCTGGTGCAATCACACAAGTCCTCAAAATTGGAGAACCTTTTCTGGTTATGGTCAGAGGGAGATGTAACTGCGGAAGAACAGACGGAGCGACAGACATTGCTGCTCCGAGTTTAGGGGACAGGGAATCTGCAGAGCCTCTGGAAGCGGGAAAAGCAAGGAAATGGATTCTCCCCTAGAAACTCAGAAGGAACACAGCCTGTCCACACCTTGATTTTAGCCCAGTGAGATCCATGTGAAACTTCTGACCTGTAAAATTGTAAGCTGATAAATCTGTGTTATAAGCCACTAAATTTGTGGTAATTTGTGGCAATAATAGAATACTAATACATCAACGAAAAAAAGATTTAAAAAATTTGCATTATGGTCTCTGCTTCACCTTCCTTCTCTTCTCAGCTTCACTTTTAAACTAATCTACACAGTCTTATCACTGGGAGAGAATAAGAGGAATGAAAACTAAGCTTAAAAATAAGGGACCGGGGGGTGGGGTCGAGGGTGGGCAGAGCGGGGAGTGGTGGGAGGAAAATGGACAAAACTGTACTTGAACAACAATAAAAAGAATTTTTTTTAAAGATTAAACTTAAAAAAAAAAAGGGACCAAAGTTGTAGTTCTAGATGTGTACCAATCTGCTGTGTGGTTCTGAGCATATTGCATTCCCTCTTGGAGCCTATAGCTTTCATTATTTTAACTCATAACTAAAAATTGAACAAAATATTTAGCTAGGCATTGTTCAGGGTGTAATTCTTCCCCAATGACAAAATCGACTTACACAAAATTTTACAATATGAGTATTTAGCCCTGGCTGGTGTGGCTCAGTGGATTGAGTGTCAGCCTGCGAACCAAAGGGTTGCCAGTTTGACTCCCAATCAGGGCGCATGCCTGGGTCGTGGGCCAGGTGCCCAGGTTGGGGCATGTGAGAGGCAACCAATCTATGCCTCTCTCACACATTGATGTTTCTCCCCCTCCCTCCCTTACCCTCTCACTAAAAATAAATAAATAAAATCTTTTAAAAGATAAATAAATATGACTATTTACTTCTGTTCAACTTTTAGACAACTGAAAATTTCAGATACAGTATATATAAATTTCAAGTCATTCCTTGTCATGATATTGGGACTTGGAGTTGTAAAATTAAAAAAGCAGCAAACATTCCATAGAATAATCTCCCTCTTAAAGGACACATTACCTGTCCCAAAATAACCCATGGAAAGAATAAATCCTAAACATTTCAAGAAAATAAGGAAGGGTATGTAGAATACCCATTACAACAGGAAGTAGTTTTAAATTATTTAAAATGTCACTTACTGCCTATTCAATGACTTTCAGTAAAAGGAAAACATTTACAGGACTTTTCATAGGTTTATATATCATTTAGTTGTTGAGTGTTTCTGGTGAAGCCTCACAGACACCTGGGACATTGGTCATACTTTCAAGACCCATGGAAGTCAAAGGAGTCCCTGAAATATCCTTGTTCCTTAAAAGTAGCACATTCACTCCTAACACAGTGACCCACCAGACTTCTGAAATGGTCTCCTGTTTCAATTTACTTCTTTTGGGTCTGGCTTTCAAACTTCCTAAGAGATTAGATCTGATCAGCTGGGTAGGCATGACCCAATTAATTAGAAAGTATTTCCAGATCCAAAGGCCTCAGAGGCCACCAGGTCAGCCTACAGGAGTCCACTGATATTCTGGGCAGGACATTTGTTGCATGGGCTGCCCGGTGAATTGCAGGATGATTAGCATCCCCTGGCCCTGCTAACTGTGTGCCAGTAGCATCCTCAGAAACTGTGACAGACTAATCTGTCCCATGCTTGTCAGGCCCCGTACTGCCCTCCTGACGATCACTGAGATGGAAAATTGGGTTCAGGTGCCAATCAATCCCTGGGTTAATCAGGGATTTAAGAGGAGGAAAGTGGGGTGTCATGTTTGGTCTCTTTACTCAGAAGGACTGCCACGTGAATTAGGAGAAAATCTCTCTAGCAAAAGGTCTTGAATTCCTTCCCCAGAATTTCTCCCACCATGGGGGTTTTGAGGTATGTAATCATTTAAATTAGAGAAAGAGTACTGTACAAGTTAAGGCATATTGTGAGGGAAGAGAAATGATTTTTATTTTATAATAAAAGCAGTGTATGTTCATTGTAGAAAGTTAAGAAACACAGATAAGCAAAAATAAGAACAGCACTATAGTCCCAACATCTAGAGATTCCTATTGCTCATACCTTGAATTGGTCTTTTGTAACAGCTCAGCATGAGGCCTGGCCTAGGATAGAACCTCCATGACTGTTGAGGACTGAAGAGAAATGACTCCTCACCTCTAAATTAGGAGGTACGACAAGGTGATCACTAAGAAAACACCCCTCTAAAACTCTAGAGAAGAAAAGTAGGGCAGTGGTTAAAAGCATGATTTCTATCATAAGTATGCATTACACTGTGACACCCACATGCACACAGCCCTTAGCCTGACCCTGGGAAGTTATGAAGACCCAGTAAATAATCAGTGTCATCATCACGTCCTTGTTCCCCACACAGGCTCGAGGATCCCCATCTCCTTTCCCTCTAACTCCAAGCCCCTCAGCACAGTTGCTGCTCTAGAAGCCAAGGCAGGTCTCCCAAGAACAGACTGTGTGACCATCCCCACCCCCCAAAAGAAGTGAAATTTCTTTCTTCATAAGAACACTGTCTTCACAGTAGTCTTTCAGTTTAATTTTGAAATTGGGTGTGGGGGGAGGGAGTTGAGGAAAAAAATATTTTGCAGTTAAGGAAATGGAGCCAGAGAGAGTGAGATGCTTGGGTACCACAGCCAGTCATCATACCCAGGAGCTCACTTATGTGGTTCTCCACACTGGAAGACACTAAGCACTTAAGAGAGCAGAAGACTCAGGGATGGGCCTCTGGGTTCCAGTCATTGTAGCTCTGTTCACTAGCTGTGCGATCCTGGGCAAGTCACTTCACCATCCTAAGCCCGTTCACTTGTCTATAAAATGGGAACTAATCCTTGCTGGGTTGTAGCAAAGAACAGAGAAATTGGAAATGTACCTAGCCTGATGTAGACACACAGCAGTAACTCAGAGTGGCAGTTTTGGGTCAAGGGAACAAACAGATGTTAGTTAACTGATGCCCTAAGAGGCAGGAGAAGGGGAAGGAGAAAGGTGTCCTGAGTGGGAGATCCAGGTCTCAGGGTGCTCAGATGCCTCTTTAGGAAACAGAGTCCTTAATTCTGCTTCCCAAGTAGCTACAAACTGCTCCAGGAGAGCGCCAATATATAGGGAACACTAAAATCTACTGCAAATGATGGAGGAAATAGTCCATAGCACATACTCAAGTCAGACTATATCGATTCAAATCTGCCTCTCCTTACTGTGGGACCTTGGACAGGTGAGTTAACTTCTCCATGCCTTGGTTTTCTCATCTGTAAAATGTTCTTACCTCACAGAGTTGCTGAAATGATTTTGTGAAATTATGTGTGTAGAGCTCTTAGAATATTACCTGGCTCAATATTAAGTATCTTGTTTGTGTTGGATCCAAAATTAATCGCAGACCTAAGTTTCTTGGAGTTAGGGGTGAGACTTTCACTCAAGTTTAGTAACAACTGACAGAACCTAATTGCCTCATAAGAAAGGCAGGTGTGATTAACTTCAAGTCTGGGTCCAAGTTGAACCGATAGCTCTACTAGAAGAGGACTGAGTTTAAAAAGTGTTGACCAAAATATGGCAGGATTTGGTTGTTTTGTCTTCTACCTGCTATATTTTTTAAAAGTTGAGTTTAAAAATTAAGCTCTCTTGCCCTGGCTGCGTGACTCAAGTTGGTTGGAGGGATGTCCCGTGCACTGAAAGGTTGCGGGTTCAACTAGTGGTCAGGGCACATACCTACGTTGTTGGTTTGATCCAGTCAGCATGTATGGGAGGCTGCAGATTGATGTTTCTCTCTCTCTCTCCCCCTTGCTCTCTCTCTAAAATCTAAACATATCCTGCGTGAGGATTTTTAAAAATAATAAAAATTAAGGTCTCTCTGCAGTCAAGGAAAAGGAAACTACTTTTATTGGAAATGGGCTCTGAGTTTAATGTGCTTATTCCACTTATTCTTTCAGTGGGACGAGAAGCGCTTAAAGGGAGAGGCAGAAGGTCTTGGAGACAGTGATGGCAAGAGATGGAAAACTCCCTAGCTGGAAATGGGGAGAGGAAAGCCTGGTGAATGTGTGGCCACTCTCCACGAAAGTAGCCAGTCTTGAGAGCGGGTGGCTGCCTGATATTCCAGACGACATCATGGGATCCTACGTACAAGGAGTCTCTCAGCCAGCTCAGAAATTCTGGTGCCCCACATGGTACAGGGCAGAAGGCATGGAATTTAAGGAACCACTGTGGTCTTGGACAGTGATGCCAAGAGAAACCAAGATGAACTAGAGATTAGACTTTTCCCGGCACCAACGCCACATGACAAAGCACATGTACACATACGCCCCTGCCACACACAAACCCTGGATACCCAGGCAGCACCTCCTGGATTCTGGTATGCCCTTGAGGAAGAAACCCCCAACAGTGACTGAGATAGGATTTCTGTTAGAGTCATAAATTGTTTTATGGAAATATTTGAATATCTCTTTGAATTATCTGAATATTGTTTGTACTCAAAACAACTTAACCAGCCTGATCCCCATGTGTTTTTGTCCAGTGGCTACTGTCCTTTCGCAAGTTTGCTAGTCCATTCCTTACCCCGTTTTACTCGCAGCCTTGAAAAATATGTGGCCTTTGGAATTAGACAGACTTAGGTTAAGTCTAGGTTCTGTCATTAGCTGGACAAGTTATTGATAACACTGTATTATATATTACGATGTAAAAGGTAAGTTACTGCACTTAACTTTTCTGCACGTTTCTTCATCAGTAAAATGCTGCGCTTCATCACAGTTGTTAGGAGAGTGAAATGGAATAGGGTGGTTTTCAAACTGTGTCCTGGAGAATCTCAAACCAATCCAGAGTTTTCCAATCTTCATGCACACCCCTACAGGCATATTTGTGCACCACCTGTATTGTTATTTAATCTTGTTCTTTAAAAGTATCAACTCACTTTTTATATGAAAATGAATTTATTAAAAAAGGAAACGATATCACTTCCATAAACTGGAAATACTTATCGCTTACCCTGGAGTAGTGAAAATTAAGACAACAAAATCAAAACAATGCTATTCAATTCTAGCTGGCTATGGTTAGATGCCAAAACTCTGAGCTCAAACCCTGGACTTTGTTAAAAACAGATTATCTCGGTCACAAAAGGTCACATACGGTGTTACCTGAAATGTCCAGAATAGGCAAATCTAGAGAGACAGAAATTAGATTAGTGATAGTCTAGAGCCGGGGGTGGGAGGTTTGGATGGGAGTTACTCTAATGAGTTTGGTTTCCTTTGAGGGTGATGAAAATGTTCTAAAATTGACTGGTGATAGTTGCACAACTCTGTGAATGTACTAAGAACCATTGAATTGTACACTTTAAATGGATGAATTGTATAGGGAGTTATATCTCAATAAAGCTGTTCATAAAAAGAGAGATGTTAAATCTGTTTCTTGCTCCTTGAGGTAAATGAAGGGATGCAAAAATACCTGAACCAGGACCACTAGGTCTGTGACATCTCCTTCCCATCATCTCCTAGTGGTAAGCTTTTGCCCCATTGTGAAAGGGTTTACTTGTAAGCACTCAATGTTAGCTAATATTCCCCAAAACAGACCTGTCCATCAAGTCAAACCTGGGTTTATATTCCTGCCTACTCAATAACTCTGGCGAAAACTGCCCTGAGACATTTTTCTTATCTGTAAATGTGAATAGCACCTGCCTTTAAGAGGTTGTAATAAGGGTGAGAGGAGATATGTAGGTACAGTTCCTAACACATGGCTCTCAATAGCACTGAGGCAGGATAGTAAGCACCTAGGAAAATTCATTGGCAAGTGGAATGGGGAAACTGAAACAAGATAATCAGACAAGGCCAAACAACTTGACCAATTTACAGACAGCTAGAAAATTGCAAGACCTTATCTTCCCTAATCAAGGACACTTGAGAGTAAATGGTTTATACCCCTCTCTCTTCCCTAACCAGAGAATACACAGTTTAAATCAACCCTGGTCAGGGAGATAAGTAACAGAGACCCAATTAATGCCATCTGTGCCAAACAAACCCAAGGACAGATGAAGAGAGGGGAACGGAAAACAAAAACCCGATTAGAGCCAGACAGACCCCAAATAAATATAAAGCAGTGACGCTGACCAAGAATGATCCCAAACTCCCTATATGCGCATTTTGGTGAATCAGCTTATTGAAGGACCTGGAAAACTAATGAATAGTCTGCAGAAACCCTCCCTAAGACCTTCCCTAAGATTCCTGACCACAGAAGAGAGATTAAAAACCCTCAAGACAAAGGACACAGCGGGCTTGCTCTGGAGCACACCCATGCCTTTTCTAGAGTATGAACTTTTAACTTACTTTCTCCTAAACTCTAAGGGTTCCCACCAGATTTGCAACCAGGAAAGCAGCAGGCAGCAGCTGCTCATCCTGGGCTTACCTCCCGAGCCTGTCTCCAAGGCCCCCTTCTTCTCTGACTCTTCAGTGAGCTAAAAGCAGCTCAGCCTTGGCTCACTTCTTTCCTACAACGTTTCTAGGGAGCCAAAGCAGAGACCGCTTGGGCTCTCTCCTGGTGCTTCTTCTGCCCTAAGCCCTTCATTGTTTTACTATCAACCAGCTTTAATTAATGCACTCTCAAAATCACCTGGACTTGTATTGCGACATCTTTCCGGTCAAGAACCCACACTACAGGCCAGCCTAGGTAGACCCGCTCCCAGCCAGCTCCCTTTCTGGTGACAGTGGCTCCTTTGAGAAATATCCTTATACTCCAGGAGAAGCAGCGGTAGAACTCAAGGCGGGTGGCCGTGAACCATGCCCCTGCCTAGACTAAACCAGTGGGGAAGCATGCCTATTCCATTCCGCAGTACCTTCTCTCTGGGTCTGCTTCCCTGACTGTATAATGGGGATACCGCGGATTCCAGAGTGCAGTGAAAGAAACCAGACTAGCCCTGGGATCCTCACGCCCGCATGACAGCCCGGGAGACCAAGCACCCGAGGGGCTCAAGTGCTGCCCAAAGTCAAAACTGCTAGTCCGGGACTCTGGGGAAGGGTGCTCGTCGGCCGGTGTCTAGGGGAGGTGACCCGGGTATCCCGCCACAGAGAAGGCAGGGCTTTGGCCCGGCACTCCGTTCGGTTGTACCCGAGCCAGGGAACGAAAGAACATGCCGCCACTCACACCTCCCCGCTGCCGGCTCTTCCTTAAACGGCGGCACGCCGGCCGCCGGAAGTCCGCCCGCGGCCTCTCTAGGACGCCAGGCGTGGCGCTCGGTGCCCTTAACCGTCTCCGCGCCGCGGCGCGCTCTTCTCGCCCCGGGCCATTTCCGAGCGCGCCGCCCTCCTTTGTTTCCTGGTAGCTTCACAAAGGCTGTGCGGAGAACAGGGTCCAGTCTGCGGGCAAGGCGACAGACGGAGCACAGCCGCTGAACCTAGCACAGGCACCCCATCTGGGGGCTGTTTTCATTTATTCCAACCGCTTCACAATATCTTAAAGTAGGTCCATTAAAACCTTCACTGGGATTATTACACGTTACAGGCAGTTAACTTTCGTTCCTTTGGCACTGCATTTCCTAAATGACTTAGCCTGCCAGTGCTCCTACTGGTGAGTCTAAAAATTAAAGGTCGGCAATATTTAGTTTACAAAAATGTGGTTTACATACAGCTTCTCAGATGCTGGTTGTTACTGACATGGTTCACAGATGGATGGCCCAAAGATGAGGAAAAGATTATTGGCTCCATGTTTCAGATGAGGCAACTAAGGTCTAGAGGGGTAAGTGATGTGCCCGAGACCACTCAGCTAGTACAAATCAGTTGAACCTGGAAAAACCCATTCCTGTCCTGCCGCTTGACCCTCCTCTACACCACAGCTCCCTCCCAGACCTGACTGGAGGAAAAACGGGGCCAGCAGAAAAGCCACTGGCAACTGAAAATCAGCAGACAAATGTAAGGGAACGGAAAGTAAGTTGCTGTGCTCTGCCCTGTGTAGGGCCCTACGTCCCCGCGTTCACAGCAGTGCAGAGACCCAGTCACCAATGTGGGGACTCTGCCCATCGCTGAGTAGGCCTGTTCCAGTTATTCATTCTGAAACGATGGGTTTGGGAACCCACTGGGCCCACTTGAGATGGACCTGAGCTCAAGGAGGTTTTGGGTCTCCAGGAGAACAGAGTTTTGAATGCTATGATAAAAATGTAAGCAGAAGAAGAGTAGAATTTTGCCAGTGGAAAAAGGGGCATGTGCTTGCTTTTGTTCTTTCATTAATGAATACCTCTTATTTACCATGCCCTGGGAGGACACATAAACAACATGACCTTTGTCTAGCTGGGGAAGTGAGATGTCAAGCAAAAGAGGAAGTACAGTGACCAACAGGGTACCTGACCTAGTTTAAGGGTCGGGGAACCTTCCTGAGGGAGGTGAGATCTAAGCCAAGACCAAATAAGTAGGCATAAGCCAGGAAGAAAGAGGAAGGGAAGAGTTACTCAGGAGAGGGATAACAGGGGCTATGATGGGAACAACTTCAGTGTGTTCAAAGTTCTGCGTGTTTTAAGGTAAGACGAAAGGAGTGAGAGAAATGGGCAGGGGCCAAACTGAGCAGGCAGGGTCTCTTCTGCCATAAGGAGTTTGGTAGAACTGCATGGGCAAAGGCAGGTGTGAAAAGGAACCACAGAGGCCACGTGGCTGGAGGGCAGGAAGTGAAGAGGTTGAGGAGGTGAGCAGAGGCCTGCACCTACAAGGCCTCCCAATGCCTGGCTGCAGAGCTCAAACTAGCCTGCAGGCCATGCAAATGAACGTAAGTAAGAATAAGACACTAAGGAGTGGTGGGGGCGGCTACTGGGGAAAACAGGGGCTCAGCCTCGGGTAGTCAGTGCTCCACACCCCCTGTTGATTACGAGTCTAGGCAGCCTCAATGTCTCGGACTGTCTGTTTCCTCAAAGGTAGCTGGGAGTTCAGATTTTTTAAATATGAAATCACTTGATTTTAAGTGTTTGCAACATATTCAACACTATGTAAGCTAAGCAAATTGTATCCATATGCCAATGGTTCCCAAACTTTGCAACATATTAGTATCACCTCTGAAGCTTTTAAAACTCCCAATGCCGGAGTTCCTCCCATACCAATGAAAATGTCTGGGAGTGGAAACCAGGTATTACAATCCTAGGCAGCTCCAATGTGCAGAAAAGTTTGAGAATCACTGCTGTAGGCTGAATACAGGCATACCTCATATTGCTGTGCTTCAGAGCTGTTGTATTTTTTACAAATGGAAGGCAAGACCCTTATCGGGAAAAAAATTACGACTTGCTTTATTGTGATAGCTCCTTTATTATGGTGGCCTTGAGTGGAACTTGCGAAATCTGAGGTACGCCTGTATATCCTTTGGGTTGCCAGGCAAAAGCCTTGGGAAGTGTTAGAGCAGGGGAGGAGCAGGCCAGTTTAGAGTTTGAGGAAAATCAGTCCTTACAAGGAAGTTAGTGCAGTCTGGGGTGAGAAAGGGGTAGTGGTTGGATCTGGCTAGGGTGCCCAACCATCCCAGTTTGCCCAGCACTGAGTGATTTCTTGGAACATGGAATTTAACTACTGAAAGAACTGGGCAAACCAAGATGCGTTGTCATGCTAGGTCCTGCCCCCTGATATAGTTCTGTCTCCCCAGATTTCTGGGGGACTGATGCTACTGACTACATTCTAGAAAGGTCCCTGGGAAAGGGTCCTCTATTTCCTTGGGGTGCACTCACCTGGGGCTGAATCCCAGGCTTGACAGGCTTGTGCACGTAGCTAGAAACAGGGAGAGGACTTAGACCCATCTGTCCTCCATGGGGCAGAGCGATCCTAGTCAAACACAAATCAGTGGAATACCACACCAGGCAATAGAAAGGAACGAACTACCGATCCAAACATTGTATGGATGACTCTCAAAAACATTATGCTGAGTGAAAGAGAACAGATGCAAATAAGTTCATGCTGTGTAACTCCATGCATATGAAGTTCTGGAACAGGTTAACTTAATCAAAAGGAACATCAGAACAATGGTTGCCTCTGGGAAGTTGTGAGGAGAGAGGGCAACAGGAACTGAGGGAGGATAGTGACAATTTGGTAATGGCTTGTGTTATGCAGGTGTATGTATTTGTTGACACTCACTGTTAACAGCTGGGCATTTCACTACATGGATATTTTGCCTCAAGAGAAAAGGAAAAACAAACCTGTGAATAAATACTGAACTCTTGTTAATGATGCGCATGCTGAAGTGTTTAGAGGGTAGTGTACCATTGCACCTTATTTTGAAATAGATACATGATAAAGCAAATAGAGTAAAATGTTATAGAATCCAGGTGTGGTGAGTATACGGGTGCTACCTATACAATTCTTGCAACTTTGATGTATGTTTAACACTTTTTATAATAAAATATTAAGGAAAAAACTAAGTCTGATCAAGTCACTCCTCTGCTCAGACTCCTTCAGTAGCTCTTCAGCTGTCCCAGAGCAAATGCCAAAGTCCTGACAATGGCCTCCAATGGGATGACAATACATTCTGGTTATCCCAGGTTTCACCTGTTATCTGAGCACAATTATAAATACATCATCCTCTTTTATTCTCAAAGTTTGAATGCCAGATTATGTGCCTGCCTTGTCTATGAGGCCCTTCCTGAACTGACCTCATTTTCCACCATCCTCCACCCCTCCTTCCCTCCTGGCTCTAGCCACACTGATCCCATTCTCAGGCACCTGCCCCTCAGGACCTTTGCACTGGCGTGTTCCATCTGCCCGGAACGCTCTTCCCCAGATATCTGCATGGCTCTCTCCCTTATCTCCTTCAAGTTTTTCTTCAAGTGTCTCTCAGTAAGGCCCCTCCTGAGCTCCCTAGTTAAAACTGCAGTCCACTCTTTCCCCATCTTCCTTGCTCTGTTTTTTAAAAAGTAGTTTTAACTTCCTACAGATGATATAATTTACTGAACACAAGCTCCCTAAAGGCAAAGTTTTTTTCTGCTTTGTTTATGCTGTATCCTCAGGGCCTAGAAAAGTACCCAGCAAACAGTAAGCGCACAATACATGTTGCTGTGAATAAAGGAATTCCCCTCCCTAGTGGAGCTCACAGTCTGATACCAAAGCAAACACAGACCATCACAGGGCAATAACTAGTGCTCCATGAAATGGCAGAGGAGGGTGCAGGGGGCATGAAAGGAGAGAAAACCCCACCAGGAAGCAGAGGTTTGAAAAACAAGGCATATGTCAGAGTTAGAGGGGAGGAGAGGAGCACTCCTGTCAGAGCAAATAGCATGAGCAAAGCCTTAGAGGTAAAAAACAGTGGAGTGTATTTGGAGGCAATTATAAGCAGTTCCAAGGGTAGCTGTGGAGGGTGGAAGTGTCAGAATGTGGGCTCAGTCCTGCTGGTAATGAGAACTGGAGGGCCCTAACCCAGGGAAGCATCGTGAGCAGATTTGGGTTTCTGAGACTGCCCAGATGCTGGGCGGAGAATGGCTTAGGGGTGGGCAAGAGTGAAGCAAGGAAGCCCACGGGGAGGCACCCAGAAATCAGTAGGGCCCTAGAGAAAGGGGCAGAGGGTAGGGTTATTTAGGACAAAGACAACGTGTCATGATAGCACACGGGATTTTGACTCTGACTTCTGGGTGCTCCCATCTTAGCCATTTTCTAGTATTGTGCAGCCATTTCTTGGCACAGGATGGTGGAAACAGGTTAGGAGAACGGTGATGCTGAGGTTCTATACGACACCCCAGTGGAGAAATCTTGAAGGCATTTGCTCTTTGAGCCTGGCGGTAGGAGGCAGAACGTGGAGGCAGAGACTTGGGAACCACTGATTCAAGGAGTAGGTGGGATCCAGGAAGAAGAGTTCCATGAAGAAAAAAGCTAGGCCAGGACAAGAGATATTTAAGGGATCAAGGAGAGAAGAGAGTGGCAGAGGGGAAGGGTGGCACTGGGCCAGGACCCCAGAGTCAGGGGTAGAACAATTCTGAAAAGGAAAAGTATGGACATTGGGAGGAGGCAGGATGGGCATGGTAACGTGATGATTGAGCAGTTTGGCTCTAGAAAAGATAGTTTTTAAATTCAGTCACAAGTAAGGGAGTGGGGGTTGTGTAGGCCAGGGCTAAGAAACAGATAAATGCCTGGGACCTGGGACTGGGAGAAGGACAGATATCGGGGAGACTCAAACATTAGCCTTTCAAGGCTTCTCAGCAATGGACTTCTCCTCCCCATTCTCACTGACAGGCAAGTCTCTGGCCTCTATCCCTACACCCTAGTATCCTCATCTATAAAATGGGGTAATACGAAAAACAGCTGCCGTTTACTGAGCACACACTATGTGCCAAGCCAAGTATTTTCTTTCCAGGTATTGCCTTGTTTAATCCTCACAATGGTCTCACTGGGTAGATGTTACTATTATTCTCATTTTACAGATGAGAAAACTGAGGCACAGAGATGTTAAGTCACTTGTTCAAAGTAACATGGTGAATGACTGGAGACACTGAATTCAAACCCAAAGCCTGAATCCTGGGCCATAATACTGTACTACTAACCCATACAAGGCGCTTTACAGTTTGCAGAGCAATCTTGTTACTTCATGGCCTGGTTGAGGGGAATAATGAGATGACCCCCACACCCGGAAAATGGCTGAGATTATTACCACAAGTAGTGAGACTGAATAATGGCCCTCCAAAGATGTCCACACCCTAATCCCAGAACCTGTGACTATGTTACTTTATCGGGCAAGTGAGATTTTGCAGATGTGATTAAACTAAGGAAATTGAGATGAAAAGATTATCCTGGATCATCCAGGGCCCGATGTAATCACAAGGGTTCTTATACAATAAAAGGGAGGCAGGAGACACAGAAAAGGAGATGTGACAACGCAAGCACAGAGCAAAGAGTTCGGAAGATGCTGTGCTCTTGGGTTTGAAGATGGAGAGAGGGGCCACAAGCCAAAAAATGCAGGTGATGTGCAAAAACTGGAAAAGGCAGGGAAACGGATTATCCACTACAAGCTCCTAGAAGGAACCAGCCTTGCAGACACTTTGACATGTAACCTGTTAAGACTAATTTTGGACTTCTGACCTCCAGACAGGAAGACAGTAAATTTGGGTTGTTTTAAGCCAGTAACTTTGTGCCATTTTATTACAGCACCAACAGAAAATGAATATACGATATCATTGCATACCTGGTTCCCCTGGGCAGCCCTGGCTCAACTACTACTACTGCAGCTGCTGTCATGAAATACTCTTACATTTTTTAAATAGTTCTTTAAAGTTCCAACGGTCCTCTCTGAACCTTAGTCTCTTCCTTTATTAAAAATAAAAAATAGGGCGAATACACCTGACCCAGACTCTCTTTCAGACACAGAGTGAATGCAGGTGCTTCCTATTATTTGAAGGTTCCCATAAAACACTGGGTCAGATGAGGCCCAGTTATTTTTCCCGTTGCTCAGATGAACAAACTAAAGCTCAGAGAAGGGAAATGGTCCATGCAGAGCCACATGGTTAGTAAGTAACAGAGCCAAGACTTGCAACAGGACTTCTGACTTCAAATCTACAACACTGGCCCTGGCTCAGTGGATTGAGTGCCGGCCTGCAAACTGAAAGGTCACCAGTTTCATTCCTACTCAGGGCACATGCCCGGGTTGCAGGCTAGGTCCTGGTTGGGTGACATGCAAAAGGCAACAGATTGATGTTTCTTTCCCTTTTTCTCCCTCTCTTCCCCTCTCTCTAAAAATAAATAAAATCTTAAAAAAACCAACAACAAAAAACACATTGAGGTTCATCTCTCAGATCTCAGCTCATGTGCTGAGAGAAGGGTTCCTCAGAGAAGCCTTCCTGGAGAGCTTCAGCCCCTTCATTCATTCATTCACCAAACAGTTGCTGTGACTGCTCTATGCCCAGTGCCTAAGTAACACTGGGGACCAAGTCTTGCCCTCAGGAGCCCACGGTGTAGTGAAGAAGACAGGCACACAAACCAACCATCCCAAACAACCTGATAAATGCTGAAATAAAGAGAAGGAAGCACAGAGGGAGACCAAAAGAGAGAGAACTGACTATGCCCGGGGTCAGGGAAGACTTCCTGGAGGAGGTGGTGATCGGACTAGGGACAAGTAAGACTCAACTGGAAGTGTAGGAAGGGGTTCCAGTGGAAGAATGACTAAGCAGAGGCAAGGAGGCACTATATTGTAGCTTCCTGAGGGCAGCAAAGAGGTTAAGTTGCCCCTGGCCCCAAAGGGCCTCCATGTTCCTGTGTACAAATGGGAACTGCCCAGAGCTTTGGTAATTGCTGAGCCCAGGTCCCTGGATTCCCAGAGGAGGGATGAAAGTCAGGAATGGTGAAAGGTAAGGGATACAGGGCAAGGCGGAAGGAGTATTGGGCAGCCAGAGTCCTGGTTCAAGTCCCCTTTCTATATCTGACTCATGGTGTGACTACAGGAAGATCCTCTTAGAACTTCAGTGACACCATCTGAGAAATGGAGCCTGAGACAAAACTGTCTCCAAAGACCCTCCCCAGCCCCTGACGGGGAAATGACATGACACAAAATTACAAAAGGGTCTTTATTTGTAAAAAGTCAAAGGGGCCCCTGGGGCAACAGGAAAGGCAGACCGGCTTCTCAGGGGTCGGGGGCATTTGGGCAGATGCGCTTGAGTGGGGGGGCGCCCTCCAAGTCCTCTGTGTCACCCTGGGATGCCTCGGGGACAGGTGGCACTGGCTCAAAGACAGGGTAAGCTTCGGGGGCCTGGAGAGGAAGGGTGGACAGGCGTGAGCTCCACCCAAACCCAGGAGGGCAGCCTCCTAGCCTCTGCCTTCTCCAAAGCCTCCACTCCACTCCCCTCCCGGACCCAGGAGTCTAGCCTAGAGCCAGGGACCCAGGATGCAGATTAGGTAGGGCACCAGAAACAGTACTGTTTTGGGGAAGGAAGTTGATATTGGACATTGCTGGGAAATGCATCAAGGTAGTCCTTGTGGGAAAAGTCAGAAGTTTGTGGGGAGCTTTCTTAAGCTAATTGTATAGTTTAGGATTAAAAAAAAACAAACAAACTTGGAAGAACACCATGATCTTTCGGGCTTTTAATAGTCTTAAATCAGCCCTGATCCAGCCCGCAGGGCTTTGTTTTTAAAATACCCTTTCCTTTTTAGTCCCAAGAACCCAGCTCTAAGCTTTAGCTGAGGTCTACATTTCCCACCTGGACCTTAAGAGTGCATCCCCCAAGCCTTTGGCTGCCCCAGAGCCCCATTCCCTCCAAGACCCGGGAGTCCAGCCTTCTGGCCTCTCTCACCTCAGCCTCCAGCAATTCTGGAACAGGCTCCTCCTTGGTCAGCATTGGGGGTTCATCGGTGCTGCCTGCAGTTATACCCCCAGGATCTGGAACGTCAAGGTAACAGACATTCCTTGAGCAGCTGCTCTGTGTCATAGCACAGACCAGGGGGAAACAAACACCAGTCACGTAAGCCCCCAGGCTGCGGGAGCACTGGGTAGGGAGGCGAGCACCTGGCTGCAGCCAGGAAAATGACATGGGAAGGACATTTAGGTGGGGTCTTGATGGGTGAGTAGGATTTCATGAGGCAGACAGATGGGGAAGTGGAGCACATTTTAGGCAGAGGGAAAGTATACTTAGGGAACACAGATTCTGGGGTTGGACTCCCTGGGTTCAAATCCTAACCTTGAGCAAGGGACTTAATTTCTCTGGGCCTCAGTTTCTCTGTCTGTAAAATGTGGATAATTATAGTAATTACCACATAAGACTGTTGAGGATTAAATGAGGTAATACAAGTAAAGCCCTTAGCACAGTGTCTGGTACATAGCTAAGTGCTCAATAAATGCCAGTTACTGTTTTTATATTAGTAAAGGTACAGAAGTGCATGGCACAATCTAGACACAGCCACAAGCCCAAATCAGTGTTCCTGAAGGGAACAATGAGGTCAACAGGGGATGATTCACAAAGGGCCCAGAGTGCCAAGCTGTGGTGTCAAAGGCCACGGAGAGCCACTGAAGGCTCTGAGCTGGAAAATGACCCTGTTGAACTTGTGCTTTAGAAAAAGTTGCTCCATCAGCTGTGTGGAGGTGACTGCGGGAAAGGAGACCTACAAGGAGGCTGGAGCCAGGTGAAGGTGAGAGATGACAGAGCCTGAGGAGGGAAAGGAAGGTAGGCAATGTTGGGAGATGGTACTGACCAAATAGGGGACTGACTACATGGAAGAAAGAGAAGCTAAAGAAGACTCATGCCCAAGATGCTGGTTCACTGGCTGTGTGAGCTGGGGCAACTTACTTAGCTGCTCTGGGTTTCAGTTTCTCATCTATAAATGGTGATAACAACCTTCACAGGATTATAGTGGGGATTAAATGAGATAAAATAAAACATGTGAAACGCTTAGAAGAACGCCAGGCATACAGTAAGAGCTCAGTAAGTATTAACTGTTATTATCACTTATTATTAATAACTCTTAGAATTATCACTGTCACTTATTTCTCAGTAAATATTTACTGAGCACCTACCTATATGCCACATGGTGTTCTGAAAAATACAGTAGCAAACAAGATCAACATGGACCCAACATTCAGGAAGCTGACAGGAGGTGGGAGTAGGGGGGAAAGATACTCAGGTAGTAAAAATTAAATTTACATGAAAATCCCAGACGGTGATAAATTATCAACAGACCAGAAGAAGTCAAGAGGAAGGAGACAGGCACTAGAAGTAGGGCAGTGACCTTCCACAGGGGTCAGGAAGGCCTCCTCAGGAGGCAACACAGAAGGGGGAACAGGCACAGGGATAAGCTGGTAGCTTCGACTTGGGAGAGGACAAGACTCAGAGGGGAGGGCTCCTGGGAGGTATCTGTTCCTACCTCTCTCCTGGCCTAGACGTGGAGGTTGAGCTTCCTCCGGGACCCCTTCTGGTGGTCCGGAAGGTGACGCAGGGCGGCTGGGCTGGGGGGTACCACCAGGGCTGGGCTCAGGGCCCTTTTGCAGGGAGCCTTCCGAATGGAAACTCTGGTTACTATTCTCATCTGTGAGAGCAAAAGTTGAGAGGATTGGGTCTGAGGTCCCCAGTCCCCTCCTTCAGTTCCATAGCCACCCCCCTCCCGCAAATTCCAGGATCCCTACATACCATTGAGATCAAGCAGAATAAGAGGGCCACCCCCTCGGGGGCTGGCACCCCTGCCCCGACGATCCCGGCCTCGGGATCTCTCTGCCCCGCCACCTGCCCTCCTTCGCTCCTGGGGATTAGAGGGGCAAGGATCAGTTTGTGCTTGCAGAGCCCCCTGCTCTACAAATAAGTAAACCGAGGCACAAAGAAGCAAAAGGCCCTGCATGAGGTGTAGAGGTGGTGCACACTGGGTTAGGTCTTGAATTATGGGGTCTGGAGCAGGAAAAAGGGAGAAGGGGTGGAGTTGCCAATAATTGTTAACATGTGTCTGAGCTGCTGTATTTGAGGTCTCAGAATGGGGACTGGAGGTAGAGGCCAGGATGGGGAAGGGCTTGCCTGATGTTGCACAGATACAGGGTCTGGTGTGGGGGAGCTTGCTCACCTCCTCCTGGGGGTCCACCACTGGCACCCACTTGAAGATACGAAGGGAAGTGTCGCCCACAGTCACCCAGCGCTTCTCCCTGTGGGAGAGTGGGGAGGGAGGGCTGGGTCAGAAAGGCCTGAGTTGAGGGACCACCTCAGCAGCTAGACAGATCTGGGGATACCTGCAGAGATGTGGGTGGTCCATAGAGAAGGGGCAGTTTTGCTAATGGGGCATAGTTGGAGAGGGAGAGCTCTGCAGACCCCAGGGCATACATGGGGGGTGTCTCTAGTGAGAGAATGGCTTGGGACCATGGCTCGCAAACCCCTGGGGTACACATGGGGCACACGGCTATGGGCCTGGCTTGAGATCCCGGCATACTTTTCTGGAGGAGTGTCAAAGCTTTAGGGGGTGGGAAATAAATGGGGTGGGGGGGGGCTCCTGCTCTGGGAGGGTACCGCTAGGGAACAGGCTTTGTAAACCCCAGGGTGTAGCCAGGAGACGAGGGACAGAGCCTTACAGATCCAGAGCACAGCTGGGGGGCACACATAACACCTGGAGCCACAGCTGGTGAAAGGAGGGTAGACGCCTTTAGAGGAGGAGTGGCCCCGCCACGTCCCGTCCCTGGCCCCGGGACAGCGCTCACCATCTCCGGACCTTCTCGATGGTCGCCATCACCTTCTTGATGTCATCCTTGGCCCGGCTCCGGGTCTCAGCCCGCACGGTCCGGCCGGCCATGCTGGCGGGGCTGGGGCCGAGGCCGAGCCCGCTGCTGGGCCGCCTCCCGTCCGGCGGGCTGAGGCTCGGCGCCAGGCCGGGTCGCCGTTCTCTCCGCCAGACGTCCCTCCGGGAGTTGGCCGCGCCCTCCCTCGCTCCCCAGCGCCTCCGCGAGTCCCCGCCCCGCTTCCTGCCGCCGCGCCCCGCCCCGGCCCGTCCTCGGAGCGGTCCTTCAGCACCGACCGCCTGATCCCAGGCCTGAAGCCGGCCAGCCCCGCCCCTCCCCGGCCCGCCCCCTTGGGGCGCCGAGACGCGCAGCGCCCCCTGCCCGCTGCCCAAAGGGAGGTTGGGGGTAGCTCGGCTACTGGACGCGCGCGGCCGGGCTGGAGGTGCGTTCAAGACCACGTGGGCGCTGGGAGAGTGAGAGAGACTGTGTCCGGGTGTGCGTCCGCTGCGCGTGGGCGTCCCTGAAACGCGCGCACGCTGTGTGTGTGTGTGTGTGTGTGTGTGTGTGTGTGTGTCCCCACCCTCGCCACGCTATCTAGGTCTACACTGCACAACTATTCTTCAGCCATTCATTAAACAATCTATTAACCGAGTGCCAAGTACACGCCAGACACTGCATATGAGTGGGTCTCCACCCAACGGAATGGCTCAAATGAGAATGACAGACTGCACCAAGGATAGGCGAAGAAGTAGAGCAACTGGACCTCTCATATTTCTGGGAAAGTGTAAACTGGCAGAGACACTTTGGAAAACGCAGTTTTCTATTGAAGCCCAAAATACACCCCAACCCTATGATCCAGCAGTTCCACTCCTACATCATCGACACCCAACAGAAATGCGTAGTAGGTATGAGTACCAAGTGAGGTATACTGGGACGTTCACAGCACTATTTATAAGAACCTCAAACTGGAGACAACCCATCAAAGGAAAGTGGAAAAGGCCCTGTAGCCTATTCACACCTTGGACACAGAGAGGAGAATGATGTCCTGCTACGCCCAAGGAGGGGGACAAGTCTCACGAAAGAAGTCACATATAGCAGTACACACTGTATGATTCTGTTCATATGAAGCTCCAAATAGACAAAACTAATTTATGGTGTGAGAAATCAGAATAGTGGCACCCTTAGGACTGGGAGGGGTAAGAGGAGGCTCTGGGAGCTGGTCATGTTCTGTTTCTTAATCTGGTGCGGATTCCCTGGGCATATTTACTCTAAAAATTCATGGATATTTGCACTTTTCCCTATGTATATTATATTTCAAGTAAAACTATTTTAAATTATCATGTCTTGGTTGATTTGAGGCTGTTTGCCAGCAGATATGACATGTATTAATTTGTATTGCTGCGTGTGTGTGTGTTTTGATGTGACTATGTCCACAGAGCTTAAGGTATAGGAAGATGGTTATGACAGCATTTTTGGAGAAAACTGCTGGGGTAAAATCCCACCTCTGCTTATCCATGGATAAGTCACTTGTCTCTAATTCCTCAACTATAACATGAGAGTGAATTAATAAGTGTATAGCTCTTTTAACAATGCCATGCACATAACAACTACCCAATAAATATTCGCTGTTAATAAGAATGTGATTGTGGCCCCTACCAACAATTGGCTTCATGAATTGTACCTGCTGTGCCCTCTGCCAGTAACCCCTTTCTTCGTTTATTCTGGCTATATCCTCACAGACACCCAGGCCTCCTTCCAGTCCCTTCACTCACATTACCCGTTGTTGTCTATAGTCTCCCCCGTCAGATTGTGAGCTCCTCAAGGAACCAGAGAGCAGGTGTGGATCACCTTTGAGTCCCAGAGACCAGGAACAGAGTAGGCGTTTGTCTGCACTAGGTTAGTGGAGATGACGTGGGTAAGATACCCCCCACTCTGCACCTGTCTCAGAAGCTTGTTCCTGTGTAAGAATGAAAGTCTGTATGCAGTAGAAGTGGGTATGTCAGAAGGGTTCTCTAACTGAGCCTGGTAAGATGAGATGAGCCTGGTATATCTGTCCCCCTCCTAGGAGGTGTGAGGAGACTGCAGAAAATATCTAAGATAGGCCAGGAGGCGTATGTCTGGGCGGGTGCAGCCCAAGCCTTAGGGCCCCATCTCGCCCTCTCTCGAACTCCCTCTCCCCCTCCTTCCCAGCCAAGAAAGAGTGCGGGCACATTCCTGTCCTGCCAGCTCCACCCTCTCCTATCTCCCCAGTTTTTTCCGAAAAGCAGCCCAGGAGCCAAGCCTTGGCCCAGATTGGAACCTGAGCCTCCTCTTCCTGACGTGATGCAGGGCTGCCTCCCAGGCCTAGGCGCCCCCAGCATTGAGGTCCCAAGTCCACCATGCAGACAATCTGCCGCTTCCCTCAGGTCCCTTTCTCGACTAGGCGACACAGGTAGTGAACTAAGCTCAGGGACAAGGAATCTTGCCTGGGGCGGGGAAATTTTGGGGGGGTTTGAGCCCTGATTGGCTGCGCCCGGGCCCGCCCCTACCCCTTCCCCCCTTCTCCCCCCCCCCCCAACTTGGAAGGGGGGCGTGGAGGCAAACGGGATCAGCCTGGGGCCAGCATGAGCCGGAGGGAGGGAAGTCTGGGTAAGGGGCTGCAGGGCAGTTGCCGAATGCCTAAGGGGAGCAGTGGTCAGAAGGGCTGGAAGCTGGGGTCTAAGCCCCCGCTACCTTCGGGTCCGGGAAGGGAGCGGCCTGAGCGGGGGAGAACAGGGCCCGGGTGTCAGGTAACAAGCGGTGAGCTGTTGGTGAGCTGTGGGAAGGTGCCAGCGCCAGAGTTCAGAGGAGGCCTGGGGCAGTGCCTCAGGCACATGGTCTCAGGGGTTAGATCACCAGTTCGAGTACACCCTCGGGGAGGACTGGGGTCGTGGCTAAGGCTGTACGCCTGGACCCTCTTTGAGTTTTGGGAAAGAATCAGAGCTGGGGGCCAGAGGGAGGTGTAGAGCTAGGAGAGGACGTCTTTGGGCCACAGGAGATAGTGACTGACAACAGGAGACGAAAGTCGAGACTGATGAGGTTGGGACAGGCGGTGGGAAAACTCAGTCGGGGTTGGAGGTGGCGCGGAGCGGGAGTTGTGGAGCTAGGACTACATTCCCCAGCGTTTCCTGGGCGCGTGCGCGGGCGCGTGCGCGTGCGCGGGGCGTCTGCGGGACTGTAGTCCTCCTAGAGCGCCACCCTCCAGCTTGTGCTGAGCAAGACTGGTCGCTCATTCGTTGATCCTGCCTAGTGCCCAGCTCCGCGCCTTGCGCAAAAAAGCTCAGAGAGGGAATGGGACTTCAGTCTCCCAATCTGGGCTAAAATGGACTGAAAGGCACATTCCGATTTGAAGTTCTGTGCTTTCGTGATATTGAATTCCACCAACAATCCCAGAGGTACAGAGATAGGTGAGCCTTACCATGAAGGGCTTCCAGGCTGAAGCCAATTCACACAGATAAAAGAGCCATTAAAATAACTACTTTAGAAGTATGAACAAAAGGCCTTAAGTAGAAGGCAGAAGTTAATTTAAGGGAGGAGTGGATCTGAGGCTGCACTTGAGGGGACAGTATTTGAATTTGACTTTAATAACATTTCAACAGTGAATTGAGGACAGAGAACATATTTCTGGTAGAACAACCATTTGGCAAATGTCTGGCGCCTCATTTTCCCTCAGTTGGAATGGGACAGAGACTGCCTGGCTTAAAAGTTGGAGAATTCAAAGCTGAGCTTCTGGGATCAGGAAAAAAGTGGTCAGTAGTAGGGGCTTGGGTTGCCCTCATTCCTCCCCCATTTTCCCACCAGAAAACCCCCAGGCTGACTCCTCAGTCTCATCCCTTCCCCTCTTGGAGGCCAAGATCCATCAGACACACAGCCTTGCCCGCCTCCTCACCAAATATGCTGAGCAGCTGCTCCAGGAATATGTGAGTGTGGATGGGTATGGGGGTGCCAGGGGCCTGGGGAACAGGGAAGTGCAGATTACAGGGTTTCCTGACCATCAGTTTTTCTCAACCTCATTTCCCAGCTACAGAAATTGGGGCTCCGAGAGGAATCAGTAACTTGGCCCTGGCCACACAGCAAATTGGAGGAGGACCGTCTTTGTGCCCCAAATGCCCCTCTCGTCACCTCTGCTAGGAGGCTCCCTCCTTGGTGCTTTAAGAGAGGCAACCCGAGAGTGAAGAGACCTCTGGTCTGAGAGACAAGAAACCTAGGTTCTAGGCTCTGTGTGGTCCTGTCACCTCACCTCCATGGTCCTTGGTCTTCCCAGCCGTAAAAGGAGGAAGTTGACCAAGATGAGCTATGAACTCTTCTATCTGTGCTATGCAGAGAGGCCAAGAAAGGCTTTCAATCTAGGACAAAAATTCCACCCAAAGAGGGGACTTTTACAAAGGAAAAGAAGCTGCCATCAACTTTGGTTGGATGGAGGGCCCTGCCCAAGGAAAGAAGGAATTTTCTCAAATTAGTCCAGTGTTGTGGAGGAATGTTATGGTTTTGAATCGCACAGACTGTGGGCCTGACATATTGCTGTGACTTTGGGCAGGAGTGCTAACATTAAAATAAAAATGTAACAACTATGACAGTATGTAGTAGGATAATAAAGCTAGCTTTGTAGTCCTACCCACTTTGGTTCAAATTCCAGTTCTGTCTCTTCCTAGATGGGTGACCTAGGTCAAGTCGCTGTACCTCTTCAGCCCCAACACAGTCATTTTCAAAATCATCATCATTATCATCACACTCATTATTGGGAAGATTAGGAGTAGTATGTCTAAACCAGCAAGCACAATGCTTGAACCAGAGGCAAGATGTTAGCAAAGGATAAATTACATTGTTCTAGCAGCTTTACAAATTATCAATCACCATTAGCATTTGTTTGTTTATTCATATGACAATTATTCATGGAGCCCCTGCTGTGTGCCAGGCAGGTGCAGAGGTGAACAAGGATAAGGGGAGAGAGTGAAACAGGCTAGTTCAAGCGCTATCTTAATGGAAATCTCTGGTTGGAAGACAGGACAGAGAGCTGTTCCCTGCCACCACCCCCTGCCCCATTTTACAGAGGACGGAGGCTAAGAGAAGGAAAAGGGTTTTGTAAGAAACTGAACAGGTAGTAAGTGTAGACAGGATTGCACCTTAGTGTGTAAGATAAAAGCATTGATAAAAGAACAATCATTTACTGTGTCTTTCCCGTGGGCCAGGACCTGCTTTAAACTTTTAAACATGCTCATAACTACTTTATGAAGTCGATAGTGTTATTATCTCCACTTTAGAGATGAGGAAACAAAGGCACTTTTTTGTTATTTTGTATTATCTGAAACACAGCTGCTCTGTTAGGAGGAATTTGTCCTCTGAGAGATGGGGATACTGAGGCCCTAGGAGAGGGGAGGAGTTCCAGGAGTCCCACCGACGTCCTTGTCTCCGCAGGTGCAGCACCAAGGAGACCCCTTCGGGCTGCCTGACTTCTCACCTCCGCGGATGCCTGTGGTGGGCTTGAGCGCTCCGGCACCCGGCCACGAGGGCCTGCCGGCGCCCGAGCGGCTGCAGCTGGACGCCCGGGCGCTGGCCGCGCTGCCGCCGCTGCTAGAAGTGGTGCGCCGCCTGCAGGCGGAGCTGAACCCGCGCGCGCCGCGCCTGCTGCGGCGCCTGGAGGACGCGGCGCGCCAGGTCCGCGCTCTGAGCGCCGCTGTGGACGCGGTTCTGGCTGCGCTGGGCGCGGAGCCCCGCGGGCCCTGGCCCGAGCCCGCCGCCGCCGCCGCCGCTGCCGCCGCCGCCGGCGTCTTTCCCGCCAAGGTGCTGGGGCTCCGCGTGTGCGGCCTCTATCGCGAGTGGGTGAGCCGCACTGAAGCCGACCTGGGCCAGCTGGTGCCCGAGGGCCCAGCGTGAGCGCGGGCGCGGTCCTCAGCTCGCTGGTACCTTCTCCTCACCTGTCTTCTTCTCTCCATCTCTGTCTCTGCCTCTATTTCTCTGTCTCTGTTGTCTCTATTTGCGTTGTATGCCCTCTGTCTCTTTTTTTCTCTAGGGACCTTGTCTCCATATGTGACTTTCCATGTCCATTATATTCTTGCTTTCTCCCTCTTTTCTCCATCACTTGGGTCTGCCTAAGTTTCTCTTGGTCCCCCTTTACCCGTTTCTGGGGGTCACTTTGCCTCCCTTTTTCCTCTTTTATCTCCTTTTGGCCCCATATAAGCACATGTACAGCTCAGCCTCATCTCAAAAAAGGGACACCTTGTCACTCTGTTTCCCTCTGTCCCTCTCCCTCTTCCCAGAGTCATTTCACCTACTGCCCTCTCCCTTCCCCATCTCATCCCTGCCCCCTCTCCCTTTCATGTCCTTCGCCTTTTTCACTTCCCTCTGCCCTATCCTTGCATCTCCTCTTCCCTCCAAGCCAGGTCTGTGAAGAGAAACAATTGACACCTTAGAAGAGTTTCATTTCTGAGAATAAATCTTTTTTTTTGTAAATAAAATGTTAAAAAAATTAAAAACAACACAAAAGTTACCAGTATATGTACTTGTTGAAAGCGGGAAGACACCTTTGAGGAGAATAGGGTCCTTGGGGTATAGAGCCTGGTCCCCTGAGACATACCCAAAAGCCACAGTATAATAGGAGATGCCCCAGGCCAGGGATGCCATCTGTCAGCCCAGAACAGGAAGTGGATGTGTCCTGAGCAGGAAACAGATGTGGCATGAATCCTTAGTTTTTTAAGCATTGAACTTCCATTGATCAGGAAGTGAAGCCCCTTAAGATGGGAAGTGGTAACAGTGGCACCATCAGAAAAGGAGACTAGGGGAGAAAATGAACTCCAGCAAGAAGAGAGGTCTACCTGCTCCACAAAGTCCATATCTTCAGACGAAAAGTGAGGTAAACAGAGACATGAAAGTAGCCCCTGGCCCGGAAAGGGAAGATCTTGAGAAGAGCCCAGGAAGGAGACCAACTTCCTGTTCCCCATAGAGTGGGAAGTGACACCCCTTCAAAGAGGCATTTCTCTCCACCCAGGAAGTGGGTAACCAGTACCACTGGATTGGTAGCTCATGGAATGATATCCATGGAATCCCACCGGGATCTGGAAAGAAGGCGTTAGGACCTAGGTAGGAAGGCCCAGGCAATAGGGAATTGAGGCCTGTTTCCCAGGAAATGTTCCCCAAACATGGCACACAAACCCTTTCTGCTAGACAACATGTGTTTCCTTTCTAGCAAAGAAGCAAGGCAGAAAAGAGTCCATTGTGACAGGAGAAGTATTGCAGCCTCTGACAGGGAGTCCTATCTCCTCTATCCAGGATATTTGGCCTTGAGCAGAGCCAAGTCCCTTGCAGCTCGGTCTGTCCAGTGGCCATATTCCCGGGTCACTACATAGCCTCGACATTTCCTCTCGAAGGCCGAGGCCCCAAAGGGGACAAGCCCAAGAGTGTCCTCTTCGGGGGGGATGGGCAGGCCAAGGGCAGTCATGATGGCAACCATGTTGCCCAGCAGGCCTTGGGCCCTTAGTCTTGCAGCCCTGAGCTGAGCCAGCAAGATAGGACTGCCAGGATTCAGGCTGCTCTGGTCATCCCCCACGAGCTGGAGGTGCTGGGTCAAAGCCAGGAAGGCCCCCTGGGCACGGCCCAGCCGCTCCCCATCATCCAAGGCATGCCAGGTCTTGAAGGAGACGGTGGCAGGTGGCAGACTGCTCAGCTGTAGCTCAGGGGCTGAGAAGCCAGGGTCACTAAAAGGGCTGCCCTGGTACTGGAGCTGCATGAGGGACATAGACAGGAGTGAGGGGACCAAAGGAGTACCTTGAGAGTCCCTGTGATTTCACATATACCTTCTATGAGACCAGCATCTTCCCAGAGGGAGTTGCCACCCTCTACCCTTCAGGGAGTTGATGGAATGTCCTAGCACAGAGCCTGGGCTCTGTTGGGTTCCAATGTAGATTCCTCCATGTACAAGTTGTGCAACTTTGAATCACAACTTCAGTAATTCCCATGTGGCAGTATTATTGTGAGATGATAAGAAGTAATATATATAAAGCTCTTAGCACCTGGCATACAATAAGACCATGATAAACCACTATTAATAGATAATATATTTATATTAATATCATGAACACAGATTATAGTAATTATTTAATATTTTTAATCTAAGTACATTATTGACAATATAGTTACAGCCCTGTATATTTCTTTTTTATTTACAGCATTTGGTTGTTTATGTTTGTTAATTTTACTATAATCATTGATAAGTAATTGTTAATATTATTAAATTTAGTTGAGTGCTTTCTTCATTAGAGTCCTTATCTCCATAGACCTAGACCCACAGAATCTTACTGCACACTGATAAATTCCCTCACTGATAGGTCACTTAGTCTTACAACCCCATTTTACAGGTGTTGAAACAGTCTCAGGGTGCCCAAAAGTAGCCAGGAAATGGTGGCAGGTATGGGACTAGAAACTAGATTTAGTAACTTCACGTGTGACAGTTGAAGAGTCACAAACTCTAGAGGTCCAGGGGCCAGGCAGATCATGTAACTTGGGGAAGAAAGGAAGACTAAGATGAACAGGGGGATGGAGGAGCTTTGATCAACAGGATTCCCATGCCTGTTTTAGACAGGCATTCACATTCAAAACTGAACAAGCACTGCATGGCGCAAACAGAAAACATCTGTTGGTCAGACCCGTCCAACAGGCTGCCAGTTTGAACTTCTAGACAGTTGGGGGATGTGAGGAGAACTGGCGGGAATTGGCATCGAATGTCACAGACCTGGTTTAAGATCCTGGCACTGTCAGTTATTAGCCATATGACCTCTGGAAAACTATTTACTCTCTCTCTCAGGCTCAGTTTTCTTATCTGTAAAGTGGATTGTAACTCCATGTCTCAGAACTTTCTGAGGAGTCAGTAGGATAATGGGAGAGAGTGCCCAGCATGACAGAAGGATCAAGTGCTTGTGGAAATAGTCATGGCCCGGTAAAGCCTTTCCCTCTGCGTGCTTCCTTTGAATCTTCTAACAGTCCTGAGAGGTCAGCAAAGGGGGATCACCATCCCATTTTGCAGATGAGGAAGCTGATAGTGAGAAAGGATGACTTACCCAGGGTTACCAGCCATCAGGGACAGTGCTCGCACGCGCGTGTGTGTCTGTAGTTGACAGACCCCCTGCACCCTCGGGCCCATGCAGGAAACTTCTCCTGGTCTTGCTTGTCCCCTACCCAGGGCTGGACAAGGAAGGCAGTGTTACTCTCCCCTCATTCCCTCTCATGCCCAGTATCACTCACATAAGTCTGCAGCAGCATTGATGTATTCTTCTGCATGTAGAGGGCCAGGCTATAGGCTTGACTGATGGGCTCAGCTGGGGAGGTAGGGGGCCCCGGACTGAGGGGTGGCAGCAGCAGGGTCAGCAGGCAGAGGGGTACTGGCAGAAGAAATCAGAAGTCAGAACCATGCCCTTGACCATGACTACTGATTCATTTATTCCTCATAACATCTCAAATGGGTACAGCCCTTCTGGCCTACAATAATCTTGTATATCCAAGTCAGGGCAGAATCACCCTGAAAGTAGATTATTTCCAGTCCAGAGCACTCCCTTCAACTCCAGACACATGTGTTCAATTTCCTCCTTGACATTTTCCCTTAGATAGTAATAAGCATCTCAAATTCAAAATATCCACTACTCAGCTCTGGATTCCCTCCCGCCATCTTCCCCCATCTCTGGTAAGAGCACTTCTGTTTTTCCAGTTGCTCAGGTCGAAGCCATGGGGTCTTCTTTGAGGCCTTTCTTCCTTTCCACATTCAGCCCCACAGTAAATCCTGTTGGTTCTGTCCTTAAAAGGTAGCTGGTTACCCCTGAATCCCAACTGCCAGTACCTCTCACTGGATCATTACAGTGGCCTCCCCGCTGGTCTCTGCTTCCACCCTTGCCTCCATCCTCCCCCCTGCAACCCCTCAAGTCCAGCTAGATCCCCTCCCCTGCCTTAACCCTCCCGTGGCTCCCACCTCACACAGAGTGAAAGTCAAAGTCCTCAGTGTGGCCTGGAGGGCCCGGCCCCTCTTCACTGGCCTCCTTTCTGTTCTGCAGCATTCCCCCTTAGGCCTGCCGGGACCACGCACAAATCTTCCCAAGGCTGGCTCCTTCTTGTACTTCAGGTTTCAACTCATATCAAAAGCCTCTCCCTTTCCCAGGTATATGGTCTTCACAGACTCGTGCTATGTGCAATTACCTTCTTTATTTATTTGTCTACATGCTTGTTGCTGTCTCTGCCCCTAGGATGTTGGCTCCAGGAAAGAGGAAACCACATCTTGTTCCCCAGCACCTAGCGCAGAGCTTAGTATTTGTCGAATGAACGAAGGGCTGCCACGAACACCCTTATCCCAGACTCTTTGGGCACTTTTGAAAGTGGAAATATCTGGATTGGAGAGTATGCTTATTTTCAGTTTGAATAAATGCTGAATTGTCCTCTCAAAGGTCAAACCCAGTTTATATTCCCACCAAAGGTGTAAGGCTCGGAGGCAGGGGAGTTACCTGAGGTTGCTGGCAGAAAGTAATGGAGATGAGAGGCAAACCAGGATGGCCTCCTTTATTCTCCTTTTCAGATTCCTGAGTTCCCAGAAGTTTAGAACTTAAGGGAAGACTGAAAGTGAAGGCTCATTCATTCATTCACCCATTCATTCATTCATTCAACAAACCTGGATCATTGCACTCATCTTCTACACACTGGCATTCTAATTTACTTATTTATTACCTGTACAGCCATTGTCTGTGTGCAGAATGACATCTCCATGAGACCATAAATTTTTGTCTGTTTGTTCACCGCTCTATCACCAAATGCTTAGATTATTATTTAGCACAAAGTAAGCACTCAAAAACCATTTCTTGAGTGAATGAATGAATGAATGAATGATAAATGAAACCTTCTGTGTGTAAGAATTTGGTGCTTCCCAGCAGATGCAAAGACAGCCAGGCACAGTTGGGCTAGAGGGCTCAGGCATTGCCCCCTTTCCTCCTGGTCTCTGGGGCCCTGGTACCCCATACCCCTTGCTCACCCAGTGAACAGCTCATGCTCTCTCCTTGGCTCCTTCCCCTCTGCAGTCTCTGGGTCATTCTGTGCACCTGTCCTGTCCCTCAGATGCCTTTATACCTGGGGCTGAGCCCTGGGGCTGCCCAAGAAGGAGGGAAAGAGTCACATGGGGGAGAAGGGGAGGTACAGAAGCTCCAGAGGCAGGGAAGAGGCAGGGAAGGGGACACTGAGGTGACACACTAGTCCCCTATAGCCCCCAAACTCAACCTTAAGCCTTGGTTGCTGGGAAGGAGGGGGCAAGGGCAGGGAGGGATTATGGGGGACAAAGGGGACGTTCTGCTCCCTGCAGCTCTGCACGTCCTGCGATCCAGTTTCCCATGAGGAGGCGGACCCCTGCTCCGCCCCACAGGGACCCAGGCATTGGGGCCTGGCTTCAGAGGAGTTTGGAAAAAGGACAGGAGGGTTGGCCTGTGAGAAATATCACCCACACCCACGTGCACCCTTAGACATGTGCACATCTACACATACGTTTGTACTTGGGCACACACCAGACATGTGCACACACTTTCATCTGTTCATTTATTCAAGTATGTATTGACAACTTCTGTGTGCTGGTCCCCATCTGAAGTGCTGGGATAGAGCAGAGAACAAGTCAAACAAAAGTCCTTGCCCTCTTGGCACTGACGCTACATACCTACACACATGTTGTAACACATACAGCCAGCCAGACCTGCACACATTGCATAGGGAGAGCCTGTGTACAGATGAGTACACAGGTGTCCACACAGATGCACAGATATGTGAATGCATAGCCACAACAGGAGGCCCTGCCAGAGGTGCATTCACAGTGCAAACATATACATACATGGGTGTGTACACACCATGACCATGTATGTGCACACGGACGTACTTGCAGCTTCGGGGTAGGAGTCCTGAAATCTAACCACATCTCAGTCTTTGCTATCCTGTGAGATCTTGGGCCAATGGCTACCCTCTGTTCAGGCACAGCACACCCAGACACACAGAGGTGCATCTAAGGCCCTCCCCTCTCTAAGCCTTATGGCAGAGTGTTGGATAGGGAGACAGGTGTTGGGCCTGGTCCCTCTCCAGAGCTTTCCTAATCTCTTCATAAGGGATCATTGTTCAATTCTCAACCCCTGCCTACCTGCTGAGTCAGAGAGTGGTCAGTCAGAACCCCACCCAGCTTCCATCTTGTGGGAGGGTTGGAATATTACTCTACCTTCTCTCACTCTTTGGGGTTGATATGGAGGGAGAAGGCCCATACCCTTCCTGCTTAGGCAAGAGATTCATATGCCCATTCATTCACCCATGTATATATGCGATCAGCAGATTTCGATGGAGCCCCTACTGTGTGTTGGCGCTGGGGGGCGGGGGGGAGCAATAATTAGGCAAGCCAGGTCCCTTCGAGGCACACAGTCCAGTGGTTTAGGCAAACAACAAACATGAACTGATTAAAAAAAAAAAAGTTTCCTTAAAGGAACAAGATGCTGAGAAGAAGCCAAAATAGATTGATGTGATTAGCTAGGGGCCAAGGAGACTTAGATAAGGAGCCTGGGAGATGACTACTATCTGGAGTCATATAGCAAGTCCAGGACAGATCCTAGACTCCTGACCCTAGCGTGGGACTGGATCTGGGGTGTCCCTGACCTGAACCATGAGCTGAAGGAGAAAAGAGGTTGAGGGAAAGCTGGGTTCTGAGACGAAGGATTCTAAATTGAGTCTCCAAGGCAGGGGACTGCCCAGGGCTGCCAGGCAGGACTTGTACTGGGCAGGCGGTGATGTCAGGGGATTAGACTAGGGCCATTGACTGGGTGCACTGAGGCATAGGCCAGGGCAGGTAGTAGAGGTGGAGGAGGAGGAGAGCAGGTGGGGAGGAGGGGAAGAGGGAGGCAGATACTTGATCTGGTGCTATTCACAGGTGGATGGTGTACGTGGGACTGGACCTCATCCAAAAGGGCAGACTCGCCCTCACCCAACCATACCCCCTCCCACTTCTCTCAGGGGCTTCGCTTTCTCTCTCTCTGGACCCCTAGGTGAACCTTCACAGCTGGAGGAATAGGACCCCATCCCAGGCCCAGCTCTATTTGTCCAAGATGTCTGTCTTGGCAGAGGTCATTAGCTCTGCCACCTTGTCCAGCCCCACCTCACAGCCCACCTGTCTCTATCTCTATTTTGGTCTCACCAAAAACTGATGCCTGAGGAATCCTAGCAAGTTTGAGTCAGCACACTTGGATTCAAATCCTGCCTTTGTTCGTCACTAGTTTTGGCAAGTTGCTTAACCCTCTGTGTGCCTCAGCTTGTTTCATCATCTGAAAACTGGGATAATAATACCCACCTCCCAGGCTTTCACTGACTCCACCAACCAAGTGCCTTGACCTGTGCTATGAGGCCCCTCTCAGACCCCTGAAGGGTTTCCCCAGTGGTACATAATGCTTTCTGAATGTCCCACAATGCCATGCTTGCAGCCCAGTCCCCATCAGTCACACGTATGCTTTCAAGAGATCTGTTCTATCCATCTCCCAGGACACTCAAGCATTACCCCTGCCATCTGGCAGGTCACAGAGTGAGGCCCATGGATCAGTATTAAATTCAGCTCCCTCCACATCTCTGACTGCAAATCTTTACCCTCCTTCTCCTGGCAGAGAATAGCATGTGCAAATGCCCTGAGGTGGGAGCATGCTCAGCTGGTTTCAGAACACTGGAGAGCAGAGATTGATGCTTGGTGAGATATGACAGGATAGGGAAGAGTAAACATGGCCTTGCCTTCTCCCGTCACCCCCATATATTTCCTTGACTCCCAAGTGCCCTCAGGAAAAAGTTCTCACCCTGTAGCCTGACTTTCGAGGGCTTCAACCCCCAAGTCCCTGTGCACTCCCATGCCTGACTTCTTGCTTTTCCCTACCTTCTGCGTCAGCTACGCAATCTGCTTATAATATCTGCCTGTTCAACACCAGGCCTTTCTCATGGAATTCTCCCTGTGTAGAAAGCTCTCCTGCTTCTCCCTTACCTGACACAATCATTCTCATGTTTTAAACTTCAGCTCAGGTTTTACCTCCTCTGGGAAGTTTTCCCTCCCTCCTCTGCCCTCTCTGGGCTCCCTCAGCATCCCCTGTTTCCCCTGTCCATTTACTGATCACCTTGCATTGCAATTCTCCGTCTTCTAGTGTCTCTCTCACTCACATGACAAGAGGCAGAGACTTGTCACCCTCACATCCCTAGCACCAGACCACGCACAAAGGAGACACTTCAGTGAGTGTTCTGTGAAGGAAGGAAACCAAGAGTGTGAGGCTGTGCAGGACTCTGGCCTGCTGATGAGAGTGCCTGATGTCAGCGCACATCTGTGTTACTGCGTCTCTTTGATGGGGTGGCAGGTGGGGGGCCCAGCGAGAGCACGTTGAAGAGGAGCCTAGTGCAGGACGGTCAGGGTGAGGAGCGCAGCCGGCTGCACTCATCCAGTCCACGACCTTTCACCACACCGTTCCAGAGGCTGTGGTGTGAAAGGGTCCCCGCCCTCTGGGAGCACACAACCTTCCTCCTCATCATCATCACTAACATTTCTTGAGTGCAAATTAGGGGCCTGGCATTATTCGAAGATGTTTCTGTATGATAACTCATGTTTCTTTTACAGAACCCCACAGAGTGGATAGCATGGTTTTCCCATTGTACAGATGAGGAAACTGAGGCACAGCAAGGTTAAGCCAGGTCACACAACGAGTAAAGGGCAAGTAGTGCTAGGGTTTGAATGCAGGCTCCAGAGCTGGGACTCTTTACCATTATCACCATCTCTAGTCTCTAGCACTTGATACTTTCTGGTCTAGGAGCCCTCTCCACCAACCTTATCACCCTGAATCCCCTTCAGGGTTATCTGACAAGGGGCTATCACCCCCATTTCGCAGATGAGATGCATGTTACCAGTCACTTTATACATAAATGTTATCTTGTTTAAGCCTTGTAAGAACACTGGAAAGTAGGTGTATGGTTATTATTTCCACTTTTACAGATGAGGTTCAGAGGTTCAGTGACTTGAAAAAGATCTACAGAAAATGAATTGTAGAGGCTTGAACTCAGAACTGGCTCCAGCGTCCAAGCTATTCCCTGCCATCCCTAGATGTAGCTCCGTTACTGTCATAATATCTGCACCACCAACAAGTCATTAATGTTCAAGGAACTTAGTGAAGAACTCAACAGCATAAAAAAGATCCAGTCAGAAATGCAGGATTCAGTAATTGAAATAAAGAACAATTTACAGGGAAGCAACAGTAGAGTGGATGGAGTCAGAATCAAATCAATGATTTGGAACATATGGAACCAAAAAAACCAAATCAGAACAACAAAAAGAAAAAAGAATCCAAAAAACAAGGATAGTATAAGCAGCCTCTGGGACAACTTCACGCATTCCAACATTTGCATCATAGGGAAGCCAGAAGGAGAAGAGAAAAAGCAAGAAATTGGAAACTATTTGAAAAAATACTGAAAGAAAACTTCCTTAATCTGGTGAAGGAAATAGACATGCAAGTCCAGGAAGCTCACAGAGTCCCAGACAAGATGGATGCAAAGAGGCCCACTTCAAGACACATCATAATTAAAATACCAAAGGTTAAAGATAAAGAGAGTATCTTAAAAGCAGCAAGAGAAAAGCAGTTAGTTACCTACAGGAGAGTTCCCATAAGACTGTCAGCTGATTTCTCACAAGAAATTTTGCAGGCTAGAAGGGATTAGCAAGAAATATTCAAGTCACAGAAAGCAGGGTCCTACAGCCAAGACTGCTCTACCCAGCAAAGCTATCATTTAGAATCAAAGGACAGTTAAAGAGCTTCCCAGACAAGAAAAAACTGAAGGAGTTCATCATCACAAAATGTTAAAGGGTCTTAATAAGAAACATTACTATATGAAATGTTAAAGGCACTCAATAAGAAAAAGATCAAAACTATGAACAATAAAATGGCAATAAATACCTACCTATCAACAATTGAATCTAAAAAACAAACTAAGCAAACAAGAAGAACAGGGACAGAATAGTGGCTATGGGGAGTGTTTTGATGGTTTCCAGTTGGGAGGGGAGTTTGGGGGAATGGGTGAAGAGGTGAGAGGGTTAAGAAGTACAAATAAGTAGTTACAGAATAGCCATGGAGATGTAAAGTGCAGTATAGGAAATACAGTAGCCAAAAAAACTTATATTCATGACCCATGGACATGAACAATGGTGTAGGGGTTGCCTGAAGGAGTGTGGGGGTGTTGAGTGGAGGGGAGAAAAAGGGAAAAATTGGGACAGCTGTAATAGCATAATCAAACAAATATAATTTAAAAAATAAGTGAAGTAAAAAAAAAGTCACAAAACACAACACCTATAAACATAAAAAGTTAAAGGTTGACAAATTTAAATACATCTCTCCCTCTTTTTTTATTATAAGTATACTCAAATATCGCTTGTGATTACTGGCACACACTCTCTTGCAACACAGAACACTAATGGGTTATGCTTCCACTGATATTGTCAACAGTAACAACCAGAATGTGGCAGAAGTGATGTGTGACTTCTGAGGTTAGGTCATTAGAAGTATCTCTCTAGACATTTACCCTTGGAACTGAGGTTCCATGTTGTAAGGAAGCCCAGGCCACATAAGAGGCCATGTGTAGGTGTCTGACTGAAAGCTCCGGACTAGACCCTCAGCCAACAGCCGGTATTAATAGCCACATGCGTGAGTGAATGAAGCTTTAGATTCCAGACCCCAGCTTTCAAGCCTTCTAAGCTGAGATCCCAAACATGATGGAACAGAGAGACAAGCCATCCCTACTGTGGCCTGACTGAATTCCTGACCACAGAAACTGTGACATATCATAAACAATTGTTTCAAGCCATTGAATTTAGGAAAAAAATAGGTAACTAAAATAAGGACTCTGTGAAATATATGGCATAAAATGAAGAGCAATTAAGTTATATAAACTCAGTAGCAATTTGCAGAAAGAATCTGGACAGTTCAGAACCCAAAGTGAAACAAAGGGGGTTTAACATTTCAGATTCACTAGAATTTCTTGACTCTTCAGCATTTCATATGCAATTGAGCTGATTTTCCCATAAATATAGTTTGTTTCTTAGATATATGAAAATTAGCATGCAGAAGAAACTTCTCCCTGGCCACTGAAGAGCCAGTTGGCTCTCCCTCGCAAGGACTTGAGTTTTGTACATGCTTACCAGTAACAGTGAGTGTGCAAAGATATGTGTGAAACCATCCCTAGGCTCAATTCACCCTCATTCTATCTACAACCCAATCTCTTTTTGCCTCATTAAAGAGATCAAATCCATGAATCAAGAGAAGGAAAGGGAGCAGCACTATGAGAATCGTCACTTGCAGATGAGAAAACTGAGGTTCAGTGAGGTGAGGTCACACAATGCCCCACAGCTAGCGGTAAAACCAGGTCTCCAGATCAAGTCTATTTGATTCCAGATTTCAGCTGACAAAAGAATCCCTGGGATGCTCTTATCAGTACAGAATCCTGGTCCCCACTCAGAGGTTGATTAGGTCCCAAAGAGCCCAGGCATCTGAATTTTTTAAAGTATATTTTATTGGTTGTGCTATTACAGTTGTCCCATTTTTTCTCTGCTTTCTCCCCCTCTAACTGATACCCCCATTCCTCACCTCCTTAGTTCACATCCATGAGTTGTACATATAAGTTCTTCGGCTTCTCCATTTCCTATACTGTTTCTAACCTCCCCTTGTCTATTCTGTACCTCCCATTTATGCTTCTTATTCCCTGTACCTCTTCCCCCCATTCCCGCCCCTCCCCTTCCCTGCCAATAACCCTCTATGAGATCTCCATTTCTGTGATTCTGTCCCTGCTCTTGTTGTTTGCTCAGTTTGGTTTTGTCTTTGTTGTTGTTACTTTTAGGTTCTGTTGTTGACAGTTGTGAGGAGGAAGTTGAAATAACATAGAAATTCTAAACCTATTGCATATTAACTATATTTTAATTAGAGGAAAAAATATGAGAAATATTTCAGATGGGGAAAGATAATCATAAATGTAAAACAGCAAAAAAAAAAAAAAGGGGGGGTGGGCAGAGAAGGAAGGAAGTGAGGAAGAATGAAAGCATTAGGTTTGGGATGCAGCCAGCATGGGAGGCAAAGAAAGCAAGGGAGAATCATGTCATTCGAGTGAAAGAGAGAACTTTGGGCACCAGCAAATCTAAGCTCTTGGGGTTTCCTAATACCTGTGAAGGAGTGGCTGGAGTTCAGGGGCTGTCTTGGGCCTAGAGGGATGAAGCAGCCGGGCCCATTTCGGAATGGGGTTGGAGGTAGGAGACCTACCGGCAGCTGGTGGAGTTATTACACAGGTGTTCAGGGCTCTCCATCTTGCTTTAGAAGGATGTAATATTGTGCAGGATGCCATAGTCTTACCGATCCTAGATTATAGGGAGAATAAATCCTAAATCCTCATCTCTAGACAGAGGCCTGAGGCTCCTTTTTCATTCTGGATTGGGCAGGAATTTGGTATAACAGCTGCTTAGTATGGGGCTTGGCATACAAGAGGTGCTTAATATCCATCTATCCAATCTAGTGGTAGTGGCCCCCCAATTATCCATTTATGCCTGTTAGAATTTTCCAGAAAGCTTTTTTTGTGTGTGTCCAAAATGTGATTATTAGGGTGGTTCCCCACTCATCTTAATTTGAGTTGCTTTTAGTGCTGCTTCTTTCTGAGCGAGTATCCTCCTGTAAGCCTGGCTTGTCCTCCTGTAGGCTGACAGTGGAGCCACCAACACACAAAACTATCATTTGTGCATGGCTAAAGACGGTGGTGATTTTATAGCATTCTGGGTATTTCACATCCATGAAGTCAGAGTTGGAGCTCTGCACCAGGCACTTTCTTCTTGTGTTTTTCTCTTCTCCTCTCCTGGAGAGGGATGAAAGAGGTCGTTAGCAAGAGGCATGTTGTAGTGGGGAGGCCATCATCGTGGGAACAGGCCAGAAATCTTTTAACATCATTTGATTCTTTATAATTGTGTATGATTCTTTATTTTAATTTAATTTTTATTTTTGGTTTTAGAGGGAGGAGAAGGGACGGAGAAACAGATGGAGAGAAACATCAATGTGAGAGAGAAACATCAATTGGCTGCCCTCCTTATGCACCCTAACCAGGGACTGCACCTGCAATCCAGGCAAATGCTCTGGCTGGGAATAGAACCTTTAGTTTGAGGGACAGTGCCCAGCCAACTGAGACACACCAGGGCATAATTGTGTATGATTCTTTACAAAGATAATGCAGTCATTTTGGGACAGGTAATTCATTTATATTCAATATTCAAAAGGGCCCAAAAAGCATTTGTTCAGTGAAAGGGTTTCCTCCCACCTGTTCTCCAGACACTCAGTTCCCCTCCCTGGAGGCAACCATGCCTACTTGTTTCTTCTGAATACTTTCAAGTGCATTTATGTATATGTGATCAAATATGAATGCTTGGTTTTGCCTTCAATTCTTTTTTTAAATTTATTGATTTTAGAGAGAGAGGAAAGGGGGAGAGAGAAACACTGATTTGCTGTTCTACTTACATATGTATTCATTGGTTGATTCTTGTATGTGCCCTGACCAGGGATTGAACCCACAACTTTGGGTATGGAGGCAATGCTCTAACCAACTGAGCTGCACAGCCAGGGAACTGAGTTACCCAGCCAGGGTGGTTTTTGCCTTTTTATTTTTATTTATTTATTAGTTTATTATTTTTAAAGATTTGTATTTAGCTCTGGCTGATGTAGCTCAGTGGATTGAGCGTTGGCTTGCAAACCAAGTGTCACCGGTTCGATTCCCCAGTCAGTGCACATGCCTGGATTGTGGGCCAGATCCCCAATAGGGGGTGCATGAGAGGCAAGCACACATTGATGTTTCTCTCCCTCTCTTTCTCTCTCCCTTCCCTCGTCTAAAAAAAAACATTTTTTTAAATTGTATTTATTTTTTAGAGAGAGGGGAAGGGAAGGACAAAGAGAGGGAGAGAAATGTCAATATGTGAGAGAAACATTGATTGGGTTGCCTCTCCCACATCCCCAGCTGGGATCCTGGCCTGCAGCTCAGGCATGTGCCCTGACTGGGAATCAAACCAGCAAACTCCCAGTTCGCAGGCCAGCGCTCAATCCACTGAGCCACGCCAGCCAGGGCCGGTTTTTTAAACGAACAGTAGCAAACCATACACACTGTTGTGCACCTTGCTTTTTTCACTTACCAATGTTGCTCAAAATCATTCCTTACTAGTTGTTTGGTTTTACACAATTATATCTAGTTATCCACCTTTAAAAGCAAGTGAAAAGTGACTGAAATATAAGCTTGAAAAGTTTCCAGGTAATATTCAAAGTTCATTACATAATTTAAAGCCACACCTTCTACATCCATTCTAAACTAGGCATTTGTTGCAATTACATCCTTTTTTCCCTCTTATTACAGTATAGTGGTTTGTCGTTTAGTGTGGCAAAATATACATAACAAAATTTATTATTTTAATCATTTGAAGTGTATGATTCAGTGTCATTAAGTACATCATTGTTGCACAACCACTATCTCCAGACTTAACACCTTCCCAAATTGAAACTCTGTACCTATTTAATAATAACTCCCCATTCCACCTCCCCCAGCCCTGTTAACCACCATTCTACTTTCTGTCTCTATGAATTTAAGTACTGTAGGTACCACATATCAGTGGAATCATATAATATTTGTCATCTTGTGTCTGGTTCGTTTCACTTAGCATACTGTTTTCAAGGTTCATCCATGTTGTAGCATGTATCAGAATGTCATTCCTTTTTAAGGTTGAATAGTATCTCATTGTATGTATGCACCACATTTTATTTATACATTCATCCATCAATGGACACTTAGTTTGCTCCCACCTTTTGGCTATTGTGAATAATGATGCAATGAACGTGAGTGTACAAATATCTGTTCAAGTTCCTGCTTTCAATTCTTCTTGTTACATACTCATAAGGGGTACTGCTAGATCATATAGTAATTCCATGTTTAATTCTGTTTAATTCACTAATGACACATTAAATTGATGTTTAATTTATTGAGGACCTACCATACTGCACCATTTAAATTCCATAAGCAATGCATAAGGATTCCAATTTCTCCGCATTCACACCAACACTTGTCATTTTCTGTTTGTTTCTTTGTTTGTTTTAAAATAATAGCCGTTTTAAGGTATGTGAAGTGGTATATCACCTGGTTTTGATTTGCATTTCCCTAATAACTTTTCATGTGTTTATTGACCATTTGTATATCTTCTTTGGAGAAATCTCTATTCAACTCTGCAATTAAATTCTTAAAAATATACATTTAAAAGACTAATGACTTTATTGTTTTCGTTAAAATGATACATTCATTATAAACAAAGAAAAAAATCAACGGCCCTGTTTTGCCACCGAGAAATAGCTGTTACTATATTAACATGTGGTGAACATCATTCTAGTCATCTCATAAGTAAATGAAGAAACAGAAAAAAATTTATAGCAATCCGTATGTCCTATTTTAAAACGCAAATATTGCATGTATCTTTATTTAAATTTAATAGGAGAAAAAGAAATGGAAGTGAAACTAAAAGAAGTGGAACCCAGCTGGTGTAGCTCAGTGGACTAAGTGTCAGCCTGAGAACCAGTGTCACCAGTTCTATTCCCCAGTCAGGGCACCAGGGTGGGCCAGGTCTCCAGTAGGGGGTGCGTGAGAGGCAACCACACATTGATGTTTCTCTCCTTCTCTTTCTCCCTCCCTTTCTCTCTGTCTAAAAATAAAATAAATAAAATCTTTAAAAAGAAAAGGAAAGAATAGTGGAACTTCAGATAAATATTTCCTCACTACAAATGACATTATTTCCTATAAAATTCCTCTAAGGTTAAGAAAAATAAAAGATTTTGAAAAGCATGCTGGATAGACTCATTCTTTATTTATTTTTTACTTTTTAATCCTCACCTGAGGATATATTTATTGATTTGAGAGAGAAACATTGATCGGTTGTCTCCTGTACGTGCCCTGACTAGGGATCAAACCTGCAACCTTTTGATGTACGAGACAACACTCCAACCAACTGAGCCACCCGGTCAGGGCCTCATTATTATTTATTAATCACATGTTTTAGAAGTATACATGGCTAGTTGACTTTCTGCCACATTAAGCACTCCCAATTCATTCCCACTATTTCTCTCACTCTCTTCCTCTATATCCAAAGTTTAGTTGGTTATATTACTATTTTAGCTTACTAATATTTATAGAATTTATAGTATATTCTATCCGCAACCCTCATTTCCTTAATTACCTAAATTGATATTTAAATATTTTCCATAATAACCAACAATTTTTAAATTTTTCTTAAAATTTTCAATTTGGTTAAGATGGTGATGTAGGTAGATATGCTTTGCCTTCTTGCAGAAACAAAAGAAGGAAACAAACAATTTAAAAACAAAACAACAACAACAACTGCCAGAAAATTGACTGTAAGGAAGTCAGACAACCAAGGAGTGAAAGAAGAAACATTCATCCAGACTGGTAGGAGGGCTGGAGATGGGCAGCCGGAGGGGAGAAGATGCACGGCAAGATGGTGGCCGGCAGACTGGGTGGTCCCACATTTGTGTGTGGATAAACCAGGAGGAACCACTGGGGAGCGAGACAGGCTGTGCAACCCAGGGTTCCAGCACGGGCAAAATAAAGCCTCAGAACCTCCAGCTGTAAAAACCTGTGGGGGTTGTGGCAGTGGGAGAAACTGCCAGTCTCTTCAAAGTGGGGCAAGAGCCTCGCAGGCAGCATTCTTTCCTCTCTGACTCCTCCTCCACATATAGCACTGCAACACAGTGAAGTAGGTTGCCCCACCCTGGTGAATACCTAAGGCTCTGCCTCTTACAACATCACAGGTGCTCTGAGACAAAGATATATGGCCCAAGTGAAAGAGCAGATCAAAATTCCCGAAAAGCAATGAGGAGATAGCCAACCTACCAGATGCAGAGTTCAAATGCTGGTAATCAGGATGCTCACAGAAATGATCGAGTACAGTCGCAAAATAAAGGAGGAAGTGAAGGCTATACAAAGTGACATAAAGAAAAACATATAGGGAACCAACAGTGAAGGGAAGGAAACCGGGACTCAAATCAATGATTTGGAACAAAAGGAAGAAATAAACATTCAACCAGAACAGAATGAAGAAACAAGAATTCAAAAAAAATGAGGAGAGGCTTAGGAACCTCTGGGACAATTTTAAACAATCCAACCTCCGAATCATAGGGATGCCAGAAGGAGGAGAGGAAGAGCAAGAAACTGAAAACTTACTTGAACAAAAAATGAAAGAAAACTTCCCCAATCTGGCAAAGAATATAGACATGCAAGTCCAGGAAGCTCAGAGAATCCCAAACACACTGGACCCAAAAAGGAACACCGAGACACATCATAATTAAATTACCCAAGATTAAAGATAAGGAGAGAATCTTAAAAGCAGCAAGAGAAAAGGAGACAGATACCTACAAAGGAGTTCCCATAAGACTATCTACTGATTTCTCAAAAGAAACCTTACAGGCAAGAAGGGGCTGGAAAGAAGTATTCCAAGTCATGAAAGGCAAGGACCTATATCCAAGATTACTCTCTCCAGCAAAGCTGTCATTTAGAATGGAAGGGCAGATAAAGTGCTTCCCAGGTAAGGTAAAGTTAAAGGAGTTCATCATTACCAAGCCCTTTTTATATGAAATGTTAAAGGTGCTTATCTAAGAAAAAGAAGAAGATCAAAACTATGAACAGTAAAATGACAACAACCTCACAACTGTCAACAACTGAACCTAAAAACAAAAGCAAACTAAGGAAACAGCTAGAACAGGAGCAGAATCACAGAAATGGAGATCACATGGAGGGTTATCAGCGGGGAGGGGGAGGAAGAAGGGGAGGAGTGAAAATGAGAGAAAAGGGACAGGGAATAAGAAGCATAAATGGTAGGTACAAAATAGACAGTAGAGGTTAAGAATAATATAGGAAATGAAGAAGCCAAAGAACTATATGTATGGCCCATGGACATGAACTAAGAGGGCAGGATGCTAGAGAGAATGGGTACCAGGTGGAGGGGGAGAAAAAAATGGGACAACTGTAATAGCATAATCAATAAAATATACTTAAAATTTTTAATTATGTATTTATTTTTAGAGAGAGGGGAAGAAAGGGAGAAAGAGAAGGAGAGAAACATCAATGTCAGAGATAGATCAGTATGCTGCCTCTCATGGGACCCCAACTGGGGTCCTGGCCTAAAACCCAAGCATGTGCCCTGACTGGGAATTGAACTGGTGACACTTTGGTTCACAGGCTGGCATTCAGTCCACTAAGCCACACCAGCCAGGGCATCAAATAGTTTTTTAAAGAAAAGATCATGCTCTTTCCATTCTACCTAGAGAGGAATCCTTTCTGTGTTATCTGTAATTCTTACAGTAATATAATGGGAAACATTAAACATGTAAAAAGTTTAAATTATGCAGATATATACATACATGTATGTGTGTGTGTGTGTGTGTGTGTGTGTATCCATCTTAAAAATGGAACCTTTTACAATGTCCAGAGCCTTTGCTGTAGGAACCCACTTAGGGCCTCAATCTTGGCTCCCAAATGAAGGATTTGTCTGCAAAAAGAAATGTGACATTATCTACATGACAAATTAGAATAGGTTCAGGGAGAGATTTCTACTGGCAACATGGATTACTAGTAGAAACTCAGCTACTGTTGACACCAGATCCTCCAGTAACACTGGCCAATGAGACCTATGAATTGTTTTGCAGCCACCTGAAGCCACGCCTATTGTGAGCATTTCTCTTTGGAATCTTACACTAATGAGATTGACACAGCTTTTGGGGAACCTTGCTCTTTGTGATTGCTGATCTCAGCACTGACCATCAACCTCTCACAGAGGCATTTTCTCTTTACTTGCCAACCATAGTTCACTTTATGTGGATATTGCCATACCACATGACAACAGAAGAGCTTAGAGTGTCTTGCAGTGGGTGCTCGCCCTCTATACTGTGGGACTAACTTCCCCCTAGGAGCCACAGGAAGCTGTACTTGTCATTAGGGCTGCCCACAAATATTCCAGTTCTTCTCCTTCCAGGCATGTGGAGAGTTCTGTTTTCTACCCCCTTTGAAGTTATTTAGGTATTTGATTAATTAACTTACTACACATTAAATTGATGTTTTATTTATCGAAGACCCACCGTGCCATCTTCCACTTTATCTGCACCATTTTACATTCCCATCAATATAATGTGAGCAAAACTGTCATGTGTCACTTCTGGGAAGAAGTAAGTATAAAAACAAGTGAGCCCCTGGCCAGGTTGCTCAGTTGGTTGGGAGGCAACCGGTCGATGTTTCCGTTTCTCTCTCTCTCTCTCTCTCTCTCTCTCTCTCTCTCTATCCCTCCCCACATACCCTCTCTCCCTTACTCTCTAAGCATATCCTCAGGTGAGGATTTTTTTTTAAATTAGTGTTTCACCAAGTCTTCCCCCACTCATCCATGATTGGAGGGTGATCATAGAGGCTCATATCGACCTTCTTTCTGTGACTAGAATGAAAAGACTTCCTTCACTGACCAACACTAGACATGCTGCATGAACAAGAAGCAGACCTTTGTGGTTATAAGCCACCAAAAACGTAGGAGTTATTTGTTACTGCAGGAAAACCTAGTCTACCCTGGCTGATATAGAAGCTATGAACTTCCACAGAGATCCTGAAGAGATGAAGGAAGAGCAGCCACCGTTAAAAAGGAACCACAGGATAAATGGGCTACTCCAGCTCCTGAATTCAATGTGCTCACTCCAAGGTTGCAGATAGGTCTGAGAGCAGGCAAGTGCCCTCCATTTCTTTCAGCAGCTTACGAGAGCCTCAATGGTCCAAACGGTTTCTGAAACTAATCTGCAGTCCCACATCCCAGGCACTCACATAGGATATGGCTGCCCAGTGGTCTTAAGCCATCCTTAAAAGGTTCTTAAATAAAATGCATAAATAAGGTTGACAGAAAACAAACATAATTTTTGTACAAATAGGGGGCTCATGGGTGCTGTATTCCCTGAATTCACTTATGTCTGAGAAGGCCTATTGACTTTTTTTTTTTTAAGATTTTATTTTTTAGAAAGAGAAGGGAGGGAGAAAGTGGGAAACATCAATGTGTGAGAGAAACATGGATCTGTTGCCTCTCTCACACCCCCAAACTGGGGACCTGGCCCACAACCCAGGCATGTGCCCTGACCAGGAATTGAACCAGTGGCCTTTTGGTTCACAAGCCAGTGGTCAACCCACTGAGCCATACCAGCCAGGGCTATTGTCTTTTATTATCTGATCATTTTAAATTTTTCCATTACAGTTGATGTATTAGCTTCAGGTATACACTCCAGTGATTAGACATTACATAACTTACTAAGTTATTAGCCCGATAAATCTCATACCCACCTGATACCATACGTAATTAGAATATTATTGACTATATTCCCTATGCTGTACTTTACCTTCCCTTGAGTAACAACCAATTTGTACTTTATAAAATTTTTAAAAATTGATTTTAGAGAGAAGGGAAAGAAATATCAATTTGTCGTTCCATTTACTTATGCATTCATTGGTTGATTTTTGTATGTGCCCTGATCGGGAATCAAACCCACAACCTTGGCATATCTGAAAGATGCTCTAACCAACTGCCTTACCCTGCCAGGGCCCAATTTGTACTCCTTAATCCCTTCACCTTTTTCACTCATCTCCCCAACCCCCTGACTACTGTCTTTATATTTTAATGTCAACATGGCTGGATTATAGTATTTTTGACTCATGTTTTCAGCATATAAATAATATCTGCTTATGGTAAAAATCTCAAACTGTAGAGTAGGTTGTAAAGTGAAAAGCAAAAGTTTTCCTATATCTTTATACCCACGTAGCTGTGGACCCAGGCACAGTGCCTGGTACTGTGATGCTCTATATACAGTGTAAGAAATGATCTTGACCCTCAATAGGCTTATTCTGGTTGCCTCAGTTAATGCAATGGAGTCAATAATGCTTACATTAGAACTGAAACAAGTTAGGTTGGGACTGTGTCGAACTGATGAGCACATCTTATTATCCAAAAGGGGTAGCCACTGCTCAGCTCCAGCTGTTTCTGGTTTAAAGAATACAGACTCAGTGTTGCTAGATTTCAGGATTTCCAATGAAAGTGAAAATCCATTTTTCCATGAGAAATTTGTTGCTGCTATGCCAAACTATAAACACACACATGAACTAGGCTGATCTGTTTGTAGATGTTCCAGTAGTTATGAGGATGGGCTCTGTAGTCTTGGGTTTGAATCCTGACTCTTCCATTCTAAGCCCCAGTTTTATCTCTAAAATGAGATTCTACCTCGTGGAACTCTTCTTTTGTTGTGGTTTTTGTTTGTTTGTTTGTTTGTTTTTTCCTCATACAATTCTTATGATCAAATGAGATGCTGAAAGCACTTAACATGTGCTTAACATGTGCTACACATGTGAGGTAGACGCCTCATAAGACCTACAATCTAGTGGCAGAGTCACTCAATGAATCTCATCTGGGAATTACAGGAAGGCTTCAGTGGGGCAGTGGCATTTAAACAGAGACCTGAAGGATGAATAAATTAATCAGGTTGAGAAGTGGAACAGGAGGAGAAGAAGGGCATAACAGGCAGAAGGAACAGTACTCGGGAAAGACCTGAAGTAATTATGCAAGCCAAATCTAAAACAGTGAGGACACAGAGGAGGCAATCCTTTGGCATCCAAGGATTTCCTAACTGATAAATGTGGGCTAGGGGACTGTAAGTACCTGCAAATTTAGGATTTCACACCATACTGACTAGCGGTTAAGTTACTCTAACAAAAAGAAAACACACCTCTAATACTCTCCTCTAAACACAGAAGAGAGGGAAGACTTGGGGTCAAAAGTAAAGTTTTCTAGGTAGAGAAAGATCAAGAAGACAGGTAAGAAGGCACGGAGGTGAGAAGCAGCTATATTTGCTTTGGTGTTTAAACCCTAAACAGCTGAGGTGTTTAGGGTGAGGGTCCCCAATCTGTCCCCCGCTCCACCCCAACGCTCGCATTATCGCCTGAGCTCTGCCTATTCCCCACCCCGTGGAAAAATTGTCTTCCAGGAACCAGTTCCTGATGCCAGAAAGGTCGTGGAGTGCTGGTTTAGGCGTATGCCTCCAAGGCTAGCTGAAGAGGGGGCTGGGCGGTATGTAGCGCTCAAGGGTGTCCAACCGGCAGCTCACGGGCTGCATGTGGACCAGGGATGGCTGTGAATGCGGCCGAACACAAAATCATAAATTTACTTACATTATGAGATTTGTCTGTAATTACATTTCACAGTATATTTAATGTGTGGCCCAAGACAACTCTTCTTCCAGCTTGGCCCAGAGACGCCAAAAGTTTGGACACTCCTGGTCTTCCACTTTAGGTTGTAGTAGGACCTCAGTCAAGTGGAGAATGGGCGCCCCCTGGTAGCAGTGCTCGGTAGTGGACCCTGAAGGACCAAGCTGAGACGGTGTAGAGGGAGGAGAGGGCCGCTCAAATGGGGATAGCCTGCCCGTCAGTTTTCTTCTCACACGAGATAACTTCTTCCAGCATGATGGATTCCTGGAATCCCAGAACAACTGGGTTAGCAGGGACCTCAAAAAAAGAACTACCAATACATGCCCCGTGTCAGGCCCCAAGCTGTGCACTTTCGTGACCATTCTTAACACACCTAACTCTGTTTCGAGGCGGGTATCATTATCTCCATTTTTCAGATATGAAAACCGAGGTTTCGTGACTTCCCAAGAAGAGGTGGGGACTTTGCAAGACTTCAGAGCCTTTTCCCGGAGCCCTCGAGATCTGGAAGATACTTATTCCCCGAGGTCTAGGGGAACAAGCCTCGGGCGTGAGGTGTACAAGCTTTCCAAGGACAACAGTGTGACTGTGCTCTTGGCCAGAACCACGCCTCCCTTGTCACAACAATACTGATTACTGTTGCTTTCCTTTAAAAGCCTCCCCTGAAATATGAAGTCCTCGCCACACAGGGAGGCGGACATTATATATCCCTGGATCGCCCAGACTTTTCTGTTTTGCTCGCCCTGAAGCCCACTAATGACATAAATTCTCGCGCTCCACTAGCGAATGGAGGCGTGGGACTACATTTTCGGCAGGTCATTGAGAAGGAGGTAACTGGGAGACGGCGACTGTAGGTTTCCGTATGCTCGTAGTTTGGCGTGTCCGCCGTAATACACATTTCTATAGCCCACGTCCTTTCTCTACAGAAGCTAAAAGAACTACGTCCCCCAGCAAGCGTTGCCGCAGAGGAAGCGAGGTAGGCCGCCATCTTTGCTGTAGTCCTTTTCCCCGTTTGCACAGGGAGTAGCCTCAGGCCGTGGACTACAAATCCAAGGCCTTCATCCCTCCTTTCTTTGGCCGCCATCTTTACCGGTAGTCCCCGCCCCTTTTTATTTCTATTGTCTCTACTGAAGATAATAGAGAGGGGACTAGAAGACTGCAATTCCCGTCAGGCTCTGCGCCACCGGGAGGGGTATTTCGATATAAACAGGCGAGCGAGGTGCCCAAGGTGGTAGAATGAGGCGACAGGGAGAGGCTCGGTAGCCTGCCATCTTTACGGTAGTCTCCTTAACCTCCCGGTGTCGTCATTCTTAAGGAACACTAGCAGGCTAAAAAAACTACTATTCCCATCGCACCTTATAAGATCGACTACTAGTCAGGTTGTACGCCCCTGTTCAGCCATCTTGTTTGTAGTCCTCGTTCCTTTTCACCTTTCCATTGTTCCTGACGAGTAGAAATGGCAGCGGGAAGGCAGCAGATGAACTGCGACTCCCGTCAGGTACCACACACGCGGAGGGTTGTGGACACAAGGGCGTGTGAGTGCCTGGGAAGGAGGTCGGGTCGGGGGAGAAGGCCATCTTGTTTGTAGTCACCGTTCCCGCTCCTTCTGTATGCTCTGCAACGGGGAGCCTCGGGGCAACCGGACTATAACTCCCGGCATCCTCGGCTCCCTGCTTGGCACGCCCTCCGCCATCTTCTTCGTAGTACCGGCTAACCCCAGCGCCTCATTGTTCCCACGGTAGCATCTGTGGCCGCAGGACTACGACTTCCGTCGTTCCCTGCGCGTGCTCATCCTGGCAAGTGGAGTGGTGGGGCAAGGAGGAGGCAGGGGGCGGGGTTCCTCTGGGAGAAGGAGGGAGTAAAGAGGTGGAGGAGGAGGGAAGGAGGAGGGACAGGAGGGGGAAGAGAGGAGGAAGGAGGAAGGAGCTTAGGAGGGATGAGAGAGGCGGCCAGGGCCCCGGGCCGAACCAGCACCGGGCCGGGGGACCAGGGGGGCTGAGGCACCCCGATTGTTCCCTCCCCCTTTCCCTATCTCTTTCCATCCTTTCCTTCCACCCTCCTGCCTGAAGAAGGGGATTTATTCAAATTTTATTTAAATCCCTATCTCTGGAGGGTCGCGCGCTGGGGGGAGGGGGAGAGGGCAGGGGCATACGCAGGCTGGGGGGGCGGGGCCGGAGCAGCTTTCTTCACCCCCCTCGGTTCGCCAGATAGTGGTAGGGCAAGGGGCCGCAGTCCAGGGGCGGGCCCAGGGGAGGGGGGCAGGTTACAGGGACCCCCCCCTCCCCGGGAACCGGCGGTGGGCGGGGCTTGAACCCCGGAAACGGTGGGGGGCCCAGGCCTGGTCCTGGACCCCTGGGCAGTGGGGGCTGGGAAGGGGCCAGTTAAAGGGTCGGGGGCGCTGGGGAAAGGTGGGGCCGAGTGGGGGGAGGGGAGCTGAGACTCGGACCCCGGACTGAGTGGGGCCCGGGCAGACGCTGAGCACCCTGCGTCCGAGGAGCCCCCGTTGGCCTGGGGGGGCTGAGGGACTGAGCCCCCCAGAGCAGGACCTCCCCCTGGAAGGGCCGCGCCGCAGCCCGTGGGAGGGCCTCGCCCCCGGCGCCCCCCATCTCCACTCGCCGCCGTCCCGGCCTCCGCCGGAGGGAGGGGCCGAGCGCCCTCGGGGGGCCGTGGACCCCGGCGTTCTGAGCGTTCCGCGCCCCGCGCCGCCCGGCCCCCCCGCCGCCGATGGCCGCCGACCCGCCGGGAGCTGCCGAGAAGGGAGAGATGGCTCCCGGGACACGTGTGAGGTGGGTTCATGCGGCTCCTCCTCACCCCCAGACCTAGGCAGCTCCCACTCCCATTCATCCTCAGCCTGGCCTCTCTCTGCCTTCCCTGTCCTCAGCCTCACCCTTTCTCTGCTCCAGACTCCTCATCTCCGGTCCATCCTGTTACCTCTCTCCCCGGGGGAACTGGCTTTCCTTCCTAGACCCTGCTTCCCCTTGCAGACCCCCATCCCCCCCCCCCTGCAGTCGCCGCCCTTCAGGCCCCTCCCCTGGAGCTCTGAAGGGCCCCTTCCCCACCCCCATAGATGGGCCTGGAAGCCCCTGGAAAGGGGGAAATTGGGATAAGACTCGGCCCAGGAAGAGAGAGACCCACCAGGCCTGCTGGGATCTTGGAGGATTTGGTTTCCATGGGAAGGGGAGCCCAAGGGATTATAGACAATTAGGGATGGAAAGCCGACTGGGAAGCTGGGGATGGGGGACACATGTACCAGACCATCTTGAGTTGTGTGAAAATGTCAGGCTGGGTTCTAGAATCCCAGGGAATCTGGGCGGTTGCCCAGGTTCACCTGAGAGATACGAAAGGAGGGTGCCTTAGAGCAGAGGAAACTGTGGGGAGCCCAGGAGTTGAGATCTTGGGCGGAGGAGGGACTCTGAAGCAGCGTTTCAGGGGGTGTCTTAGAACCCTGAAAGTTGGGCAACAGAGTGAATTTTTAGGGATGGGGGTGGGGCGGGGCAGGGATCCCATTGGATCTGGTGACGATATCTAGGTTTGGGGAGAAGAGAAATTGTGTGAGAGAGAAAGGAGGAAGAAAGGTCTGGAGCTTTCACCCAAGAATCTGTGGCTGTCTTGGAGGTAAATCTGGGGAATTTTAGTTTGGGAAGAGCTTGGATGAGGTGTAGGACATTTGGATAACGGGAAGAGTTGGGACTTGCTAACATAACTCCACAGACAAGGAGCCCCTGCTTTCCAAGGAACTTTGACGTGGGGATGTCAGTGGAGAAGCCCATGCCTCTTCGTCTTCCTCGGGTTAGTCAGGGGGGCACTTGAGGAACTATTAGAGAAGGAATCAGGTTAGGAAGCCAGTTCTCAAGACTCCCAGAGGAGCCAGGGGAACTGCTTGGGAGAGATAGGACTTGAGGGAGTGGTTCCTCCCACCCCCTGTAGGAGGAGTGACCTCCATGTTCCTTATCTCCATGGGTAGGAGGATGAGCTCTGGCTGCCTAGAAGCTGGGGGAGCTCTTAGGAGTTTCTCCAGTCGGGGCCGCAGTAGGCCCAGCTGACCCTGTCCCCATTCACCCACAGCCCTCGGCGTTGCTGACGCCCCCAATGTCGTCGAGCAGCCGGGGGCCGGGGGCCGGAGCGCGCCGACGCCGAACCCGCTGCCGCCGCTGCCGGGCCTGTGTGCGAACTGAGTGCGGGGACTGCCACTTCTGCCGAGACATGAAGAAGTTCGGGGGGCCTGGGCGCATGAAGCAGTCGTGCCTGCTGCGGCAGTGCACAGCCGTGAGTTTTGCCCTCACTTTGAGACTGGTTGCCCTTCCTCAGCTGGTCTCACCTGGCCTTATGGGGTGGTTGGTGGTTGCTTCCTAGGGTAGAGTTGCTATTTGTTCACTCATTCGTTCACTGGTTTGTTCAGATGTCCATCAGGCCCGTTTTTACCGCTCAGCTCCTAGTCGAGGGCAATGTTGGGATACACAGAAGAATCCATCCCAGTCTTTACTGTCACACTTTTCCCAACTTTTCAGAGGCACAGGCCTCTAGAAAACCTAGCCCTTTCATCCCACTCTCTAGAGGTGTCTATGTACAGCAGCCCACCCCCAGAGCTAGTACCAGTGAATAGGTCTTAGTCGTCTTTGGCCTCTTCCTCACTTGCGGGAGTAGTCTTGGATTTGAGGCCAAGTTTACCCTTTGAGTGACCTTGAGCAAATCACTTGGAATCTCAAGGTACCAGTCTGTGCAAAATGTTTCTTTTGCTGAGCTGTAACAGCAGCATAGATATGAAAGTGCATGCTGTAAGACCCAGCACACAGTAGGGATTTAAGGAACATAGAGGTTTCTTCTCAGCTATCTTCATCCATCGAGCTTCCCAGAGCTCCAAAGAGCAGCCCTTCCCTAGCAGCCATGAGCAGCCAGCGGCATCCTGCGTCCCTCTCCCCACACCACCACCTCCTTTTTCCCCACCAGGCACTCTTCACTGCTTGGTCTCTTTGCCCCATAGCCCCTTTTTTCTCTGTCCCCCAGCTCTAGCCCACTTTTCTGTTTGTTCTTTTCCGTACCTACTCCTTCCTTGAGTCTGTCTCACAACCTCTGTCTCACAACCTTCAGTATCCCTAATATGACTCAGTATTACCACTGTTCTCCTCAAAATCACATTATCCGAAGGCTGCTCCCTTTTTCCTAGGATTGACCTTTAGTGTTCCCAGGTGTCTTGCCCAAACCAGGTTCATTATGAGGTCCAGAGCAACCCTACACTGCCCATTGAGCAAACTCAGAATCATTCCGTGCTGCTGTTGTATCTTCTCCAGCCCTGAGTACTATTGTCGTATTTGCCTGTGGTCTGTCTTCCTCCCCAAACCACCTACAATTCCAGGGTCACACAGGCCCTGGCTCCAGCTGAACATGTACAACAGTGAGAACAAACTATGTATTCAGTGCCCTTCTTGCATTGTCTCATTCTTAAAATAGTCCTGCACAGGAAAGTTCCTAGCCCCATTTTACAAATGGAGAAACAAAAATAAGGAGATTAAATGAGTTGCTCAAGGTTATACTGCCAAGAAAGAAGAAATAAGAAATTCAAGCCCTGGCTGGTGTGGCTCATTTGGTTGAAGCATCCCATAACCAAAAGGTTGCAGGTTCACTTCCCAGTCCGAGCACATGCCTGGGTTGTGGATTCACCCTGACCCAGGAATGTATGGGAAGGCAATGAATCGGCACATCTCTCTTGCATTGATGTTTCTCTCTATCCTTTTCTCTCTGTCTATAAAAAGCAATGGAAAAATGTACTTAGATGAGAATTAAAAGAGTAATTCAAGATTTGACCCAGCTTGGCCCATAGGTTCTGAACCTCATCCAACAGCTGGCCAAGGTTCCCAGAAAGGTCTTTCCGTTGCTTGCCTTCAGGGTTTCTGATGCCCCTTCTCCCCCAACAGCCCGTGCTCCCACACACAGCTGTGTGCCTCTTGTGTGGGGAGGCTGGGAAGGAGGACACAGTGGAGGGAGAGGAAGAGAAATTTGGTTTGAGCCTCATGGAGTGTACAATCTGCAATGAGATCGTCCACCCCGGCTGCCTGAAGGTGATAGCCCTGGGGAACCTGGAGTCTGGGATGGGGCAGGTTGTCAGGGAGCAAGGAAGTGGGAAACACTGCCTCTAGATTTACTGATACCCTATATCTACTTCCCTGCTCTCTGCCCACAGATGGGGAAGGCTGAGGGTGTCATCAATGCGGAAATTCCTAACTGCTGGGAGTGCCCTCGCTGTACCCAGGAAGGCCGGACTAGCAAGGTAGGGGCAGGGACTGGGCTGGGTGCTGTCCTCTTGGTAGGCAGTGAGTTGGGGAGCTATGCGGAGTCTCACCCCCAGCATCCATCTCCTCAGGATTCAGGTGAGGGACCAGGCCGACGCAGGGCTGACAACGGCGAGGAGGGTGCCAGCCTGGGGAGTGGATGGAAGCTGACAGAGGAGCCTCCACTTCCACCACCCCCACCCAGGCGCAAGGGCCCCCTGCCTGCTGGGCCCCCCCCAGAGGATGTGCCTGGGCCCCCCAAAAGAAAGGAGAGGGAGGCAGGGAATGAGCCCCCCACCCCAAAGAAAAAGGTGAGTCAGGGAGCATGCTCAGTAGGTTCAGCCCAAGGGAATCTGGGAGTGGTAGTCCTGTTCCTTTTAGGAGAGGGTGGGCCTGGGAAGCAGTGCTCCACAGGTTCCCTCAGGGGTTGTTGGGAGATGTAGTTCAGGAAGGGGGGAGGATGGGGCATGCTCTGTGCAGGAGAGGTACAGGTGAGGGGCAGCTGGCATTGGGCAGGGAAGCTTTGGGAGCCCTGGGTACACTAAGGATTAGGGAAAGAGCTACTCAGAGCTGCTACAGAGGAAGAAGGGGAGGAGCTGGAAAGGGCTGGAGGGGGTAAAAAGGGAAGATGAGAGCATGCCTACTGAGCCAAGACACTGGTTGGAAGGTGAGCATACTCAAAGTTCTCTTTGAGGGGGGCTTCTGGGGGAGGGCATGGATCTTAGTTTTGTGGACAGTGAGGGGCTAATGGGTCTCTCCCTTTCTCCGTGTCCCCCTCTTTCCCTGGTAGGTGAAAGGAGGCCGTGAGAGGCACCTGAAGAAGGTGGGTGGAGATGCCTGCCTCCTCCGAGGATCGGACCCAGGCGGCCCAGGCCTTCTGCCCCCCAGGGTTCTGAATCCAAGCCAGGCTTTCTCATCCTGCCACCCTGGTCTCCCTCCCGAGAACTGGGAGGTGTGCCGGGGATCTCCCCCCCCCCCCCCGCCCCTCATCTTTTCTTGCCCTACCCTCCATCCTGCAGACCAAGATCTGTCCCTTTCTGCTCACCGTTTCCCGCCCCTGTCCCCCCTTGGCCATGATGAGCATCTGGACCCCTCGGAAGAGTAGAGGGAGAGAGTGGGTTGGGGCCAGGCCATAAGAGCCCCTGACTTGCTAAGAACCCTCGGGATATTATCTGACCCTTTGGCATCATCTTCCCAAATCTTAAAGGGGAAAGAACTGAGTCCAAATCCCTGCCCACTGATTCCCTGTGAGGTCTTGGCAATGTGTCAGCTGCTCTGAGCCTCAGTTTTCTTATCTGGGAAATGAAGATGATACTACCTTCCTTATCCACCTATCTCACAGAGCTGTTTAAATCTACTCAAAGTAAATGACTGGCTTTGTAAATTTTAAAACTTACCTAGATTCAAGGAAAATGAGGCCCAGAAAGGTTAAAGGACTTGTCTGATATCACACAGCAAAGCTAGAAATCAGATTATCACTTTGCATGGAAACACTAAATGCAGGGGTCTGCCTGGTTGCATTCAAATCCTGCCTCTGCTATTTGGCACTTTGGAACTTTTAGCCTATTTCCCTCATGTCTAAAAAGAGTGACCCAAGTTGCCATGCCGTTCAAGCACTGTGAGGGTGTGATGAGTCAGCGAGTATGGCAGTCCCTGCCTGGCACCAGGTGATCTTTGTTATTCTCATACTGTTGACCAGATGCTTGGAATCATCTAGTCAAACATCCCATGTTGTAGCTGATGAGACAGGGTCTTCCCAAGGTCACACAGAGAGTTGAGAGCCAGGCCGGTACTCACATCTGGATCTCTGTTTTCCATGGCATACTGCTTGTGGAAATTCATGAGCTGTTGGAACCCATAAGGCTTTCAATCCTTTTAATCCATGCCTTCATGTGACAAGATAAGGAAAGTGAAGTTAAGAGGGGCATGGCTTGGCTGATGTCTGCATTGGTCGGAACCAGTGCTGGAACTTGGGCTGTTCATCCCCTGGTGGTTCCTCACAGGCAGGGGTGGGAATTGTGTGTCAGACCCTAGAACGGTTATCTTCTATCTCCCTGCAGAAACCAAAACCACCTTTGGCCTCTGCTGAGGGCCCAGCAGTGCCATCCCCATCGCCACAGAGGGAGAAGCTAGAGCGTTTCAAGCGGATGTGCCAGCTGCTAGAGCGGGTGCCTGACACCTCCTCGTCCTCCTCGGACTCAGACTCAGACTCCGACTCATCAGGCACATCGCTGAGTGAGGATGAGGCCCCTGGCGAGGCCCGGAATGGGCGACGGCCAGCCCGGGGCAGCTCAGGCGAGAAGGAGAACCGTGGGGGACGACGGGCTGTACGCCCTGGCAGTGGGGGGCCCCTCCTCAGTTGGCCCTTAGGCCCTGCCCCACCGCCTCGGCCCCCACAGCTGGAAAGGCATGTGGTACGACCCCCACCTCGAAGTCCTGAGCCCGACACACTGCCTTTGGCTGCTGGATCCGACCACCCTCTGCCTCGTGCCGCCTGGCTTCGTGTCTTCCAGCACCTTGGGCCCCGAGAGCTGTGCATTTGCATGCGAGTCTGCCGGACTTGGAGCCGCTGGTGAGTGGCCTGCATAGGCCTAGGTTCTATTACTAACACCCTTCTCACTTTCCTTGTGACTTAATGACTGGTTCCTGATTATTCCTCCCTGGTCGACATTCTTGTGTTGGTGGTATTTCTGTAGTATGTGCTATATATATACTATATATAGCATGATACTTCTGTATTTACTCTGCCCAGGCCGCTTTCCTTTCTCAAGCTCATTTAACCTTCATAACAACTTTGTGGGGCGGGTACTATTCCCTGTTACAGATGAAGTTGAGGTGTCAAGGTTATGTGGGGAAGCAGCAGCAGAACAAGGAATTTGAATGCAGGCCCTCTGGCCCCCAAATCTTTCCTCTTAACAATATCATTTGTGAGTGTCCAGTATGTGCCAAGCACAATACTGACTGCTATACATGCATCACCCATTTCCTTCTCACATTTCCTCTTCAGAGGACAATCTGAATGTTCTAGTTACATACCAGAAAGCTCTTTGCTGAGGTGGCCCCTGCCCTCAGCCATACTTGGGCCTCCTGACCCCAAGTAACTTCTTCATGTTCCAGAGCCACCACCGATTGTGCTCTCTTCAGCAGCACATCTAAAATCAGAGCCACCACCAACTCCCTCTACCTGTCCTCCCCCATCACTCCACTGCTTCCTGAACCTTGTTTATTCAGAAATCTCCTTCACCCTCCCAAACCCTTGGTCTTCCTTCCCCCAGTCAGCCCCTCACGGCACTCCGTTCCCCTCGCAGCACTACAGAGGCCTTTTGCATGTTGATGAGCCGTCCTTCATTTATTCATTTCATGTTTCAGTCAGTGTCTGGGATGCTACAGTTTCTGTGTCTGTTTTATCTCCATGTTCCTAGCACAGGACAAGGGGCATGGAGATACTCAAGAAACATTTTTATTAAATGAGTAAATTCAGGCTCTTTCTCTGGCACTTACTGTGGAACAGGCATCATATTGGCCACTTTGTAAATGTAGCTGATTTGTTCTTCATAATAGCAGCCCTGTGAGGGAATGAGGGACATCTGAAGTCACAGAGCAAGTTAGTGGCTGAACTCAACCTCCAGCCCTTCTCCTTCGGATTCTGGGTGCTAGTTTCATGCCTGCTGGTCTCTGTGAGGCTTAGAGCTAAGAGAATAGGAGTGCAGGCCCTAGAGGAAAATGCCTGTAGTTCAGTCTTCCTCTTCCTCTCATGAGCTGTATGCTGTTGGGCTGGTTTCCTAACTTCTCTGTGCCTCATTTTCTTCATCTTTTAAACCAGGAAAACCAAAGCATTTATTTCATAGTGGGTTTTTTCTTTATTGAATTTATTGGGGTGACAATAAAATTATATCGGTTTTAGGGGTACAGTTTTACAATATAGCATCTGTATACGTCATAGTGTTTTTGTAAATTAATTTAACTAAAGAACTGAGGACAGTACCTGGGAAATAGAATCTATTTAATGTCTTAACTGTAATCATTATTATTCACTCAGTTATAAGTAAGTACTGAAAGCACAGATTTTTACATCCTTAAAATATAGATTTATGTCCTGGAAGAGATCCCGGTCAGCCTGCAACATAGAAGCAAATAGAGCGGTTGCCAGGGATTACCACACCTGCCTCATATAGTAGTTGATGAAATGTTTGCTGAGGCCTCTTCATCAAGGCCAGCCCTGTGCTTGGTACATGGGATCCAGAAGAGAAGAGGACTTGATTTCTGCCTCACAGAGAGACTTGTGACCAGAAGTAGAGAGAGACTGGACGGCACAGTGGTTTCTAGGTTGGGCCCTAGCTATGAGTTTCATCAACTCCGACTGGCACTTCCTGGATGTGTGGCCATGGTTGGACAGCTATACCGATGAAGGCCTCAGTTTTCCTATCTATTATTTGGGGTTCATATTAATACCTTGTGGGGATTGTATGAGATGGTTCTTGCAAAGTGCTTAGCATAGTTCTTGAAGAGTACTAAACACTCAATGAAATGGAGGCTTTCGATAAAAAGAATGAGGGTAGGGCAGAGCAGGGGCCTGTGGGCTGGGGCACAGTGGGAACAGTTAGGAGGCTCCGTCAGGACTGGGGCAGAAGCAAGGGCTGTGGGGATGGAGAGGCAGGGACTCAGGGTGAGAAATCTTTAAGAAGCAGAATAGCTTGGATTTGGTGACTTAAGTGGCTGTTGAGCAACAGGGTGACTCTCAACTGAGTTTCTGTCTCACAAGCCTGTGTGGGCAGCAGTGCCATTCCTCACCAAAGGAAGAGAAGCAAGTTCTAGGAAAGTGAAGCACATAGATTTGACATGTTTGGTTGGTCGGAAAGGTCTGTGAGCCAGTCGGGAGCTAGTAGGAAACAGCTAGATGTACAAGTCTGAGGCTCAAGAGAAAGATTTGAGTTTAGGAACTTGGGACACAGCAGTGAATAAACAGGTGGGAGAGCAGGCAGTTGCAGGTCTTCCTCTCTGGTGGCTTCTGTCCTCTTGGAACTAGAAGGTGAAGTGATCTACCAAGAGAAAGATCCAAGTTTGGGAGTTTTTAACTTATAGGTGTCAGCTTCAATGAAGAGGGTAGAAGACAGAATGTCAGTGTTTGTGAGTTAGAGAAAGAGCAGCCAGAGAGTTGGAGGAGATCAAGGGTGGAGGTGTTCTAAGGGGGAGAGTTTGAGGAAGGAGCGAATGATGAATGTTGGCAAAAGGTCATGGGAGATCAAGGACCAGAGTAGCAGTTAGATTTTGTTACAAGGAGTCCTTGGTATCCTGGCGGTTCTTCATGGGGGTGGGGAACAAAAGCCAGGTCACATGGGGTCAAGGATATCAGCTTCAAGGCAGGGACTTTATCTGTTTGTTTGCTCTTCTACCCTGGTTTCTAAGATGGCACCCGGCATATGGTAGGCACAGAAAAATGCTTGTTGAATGAATGAATGACAGTGAGGAAATCAAGATGGAGTGTAAAGAGGTAGTAATTGTGGAACTGGAGAGAAATCTGTAGATGAGAGAGCAGGAAGTTACAGGCTTTCCTCTCTGGTGGTTTCTGTCTTCTCTTGGAACTGGGAGGTGAAGTGATCTACCAAGAGCAGGGGAGAGGAGGCAGGCAGAAGTGTGGAGGAGTTGTTGAGTTCCAGGGTAGAGGGTTGGGACTTCGGAGGATGTGGGCAGAGAAGGGTGGCAAGGAAGGGACTGAACCACAGGGTCAAGGCCAGGTGGGGCTGTGAGTAAAGACCTAGAGACGGACCGATTGGAGGACACTGGTGCCATCAGAGGTCCCAGAGAGCTGGAAGGGAAGAACTGGCTTTGGCTGAAGCCCAGGAGGCTGTTGAGCTCCTTACAGGTAGCAGTTTGGGCAGCTGTGTCTCTCTCCCCAGAGGGCCTCTGTGGGGGTGGGAAAGGGCTGTTTAGAGGACTAGAATTCAGGATTTTGGAGGTGGGCTTAGCAGGGGGGTGACTTACTTGGAGAACTTGAACATCAAGCCCTGGCCCCGTCATCCAGGGGGTGGTGGCATGCCTTGGCCTTTGAAGAGCTCTTCCTGCTTTTTGTCTTAGTATTGTTCCCCAGCTTAGAAAGACTCTATCCATGGTTCCCTGTTGCCCTCGTAGTGAGCTCCCATAGTCCTGCTGGACCTCTGGACATGAACAGTGCCCCAGTGACTGCGCTAAATACTTCCCCTATACTAGCTCCCTTCATCTTTGCAGCAAACCTTTGAAGTAAGTGCTGCATTTACTCCCTTTTAAGGTTTGGAGAATGGCCCTGAGAGGACAAATGACTTGCCTAAGGTCATTCAAAGTACAGAAGTGACAGAGCTGGGATTTAGATACTCAGTGCCTACAACCTTCACCTCTGGGCTCTGGGGCCATGACAGTCCAGCCTTGGCATTCTAGTCCTTCTTGACATGTTACCCCTACCCTAGGCGTCCTCTGCAGCCCTACCTCTGCCTCTTCCCCGCTTACCAGAGTTCAGGCTCTTAGTCCAGACCAGCTTGGTTTAAGCCCTGGCTCTACTGTCATTTAGTAGCTGTGGTGCCTTACACACATTTCTTAACCTCTCTGAGCCTCATGTTCCTTTACTGTGAAAAGGAGATGGTAACAGTCTTTACTTCCTAGGGCTGTTGTGACATTAAATTCTTAATGCATAGAACAGTACCCGGCACATAGTAAACCTTGATAACCACTACTTATTAGTGCCATAGCTGTCATCATCATTCTCATTATTAAGAGACGATGAATTGCCCTTTGTTCCTGCTGCCTGAGGTTCTCAGAGCTCTGCTTTCTCGGTATCCTGGACCTGGATATTAGTTCTCCCCCATCTGAAATGTACACTCTCTTTCTCCTCTCCCCTCACTGGAATAATAACTGCTGTCCTTAAAGTCTCATCGCGCATTGTCTCCCTGGGGGGCTCCCCTGTCCCAGTCCTCTCACTGACTCTTACAGTGTCCTTTGTTGCTTCAGTTTCTGTGGACTGACTGTGTCTCCCATGTTTTCTGACTGCTTCATGCCCAGTGGAGGTTGGACACTTAGTAGGGCCCTCAGTGACTGTTGGTTGCCACTCTGAAGTTTAAACCCAGTGTCCTGGTCATACAAGGGTAAAGGGACCGATTGGCTCCAGTCAAGAAGAGTCAAGGGAGACTTCCTGGAAGCAGAGGCACTGGAGCTGAGCGTTAAAGGATCTGGGTTGGTTGGCATTTCCAGCACAGCATGGACCAAAATGCGTTGGCACCAGATAGCCTTGTGTGTCGATAGGCAGGCAGGTGGTTTGGCCTGACTCTTAGGGAATATGATGCAGAAACAGTTGGAGGCCAGTGTGTGCCTCCAGGGAAAAGGGTTCCCTTCTAGCCACAGAGGATCCAGGGGGAGCTTCAAGGTGATGGGCATAGTGGAGCTGGGACTCAAGATTGGGTCAAAGTGGGCAGAGAGAGGTTTTAGGTAGAGCAGGGTTTTACTAAGTAGAAAGAGGAAAAGGGGCAGGACCTAGGGACAGAAGCTGGGTTGAGGGCGGGGTTTTCGTTTTGTGTTTTTCCCTTTTAGAATTGGTGAGATTTACAAATGTTATTGGTTGAGTGGATGGAAACAGGAGAGAGAGAGGCTAGCATGCCAGAAGAGGGGGAAATGGTAGCAGGTGATAGGTGGGACAGAGAGGCAGAGTTGCTGGGATCGAAGCCTTAATGTCTGTGCCTCCAGCATTCCCTAACGTGTCACCCAGGGGCTCTGGAGTATGCCTGGCAGTTTTAAGTGATACAAAAACATGGCTTAATTCTTTTATTAATTTTGAAAAGGAAGTCTATCGCGTGCTGTTGTATCTTTAGCGCCTTTCTTATACTTATTCCTCTATTTAACCAAAATAGTCTCTAGGCAGTCACCTAACGCCACAGCAACACTCAGCTAGAATTTAATAACCCTGGTCCATTTTTATCGTATTTATTTCTGTGGTTAACACATTTATGTGAAACAGTACTGGTTTTAAGTGCATAGAGGGGATCAATTTAAAGAGCAATTCATGTTTTGCAGATACACAGATAACAAATGACTGGGGTTTGAGGATCACTGCTCTAGTCCAGGGCTTCTTGAAGAAAAAGCCCTTCATTTGCGGGGAAGGGGGAGATACAGCTTCCTGAGCCCCTCCCCAACCCCTGCTGCTTCTGACACAGTTCATCTAGCCCAGTGGGAAATTCCTGACATGCCTTTAAGAACTATTGCATTAAGAAGAGTTTTCAAAGGGAGTCTCAAGGAACTTTAGTGTACCACAAAGTATTAATAGATAACCTTGGAGAGGTAGGGAAATGTTCCCTGGTAAAATAAGCTTGGGAAGCCCTTTTCCAGTTCTCTTTATGTTGGACTAGTCAAGGCTCTCAGAAATTCTGGGATCAGGAAACCTGTTTTAACATTGTCAGGCTTCATTCATCTTTGTAGCTTCAATACCTTGGACCTGCCAGATCTTCCATAAACATTGACTAAGTGAATAAATGAAAAGCTATAAATGAAGAATGTAATGTGGGGGGGTGCTCAGTGGAAGCTTGTCAGCATTTGTTCATTCAACAGATGTGCAACAGATGACCTACTGTGCACCTGGCACAGTGCTGGGTATTTGGGGAAACCAAAGGGAAAAGCCAGATCTACCCTTGTGAAACCTACATTGTAGTTGGCGGGACACAGTAATCAAGTAAAGAGAGCAAACAGGGCAGTACGTCAAGCCTCGGGCACCTGGCCATGCAGATGGGGCAGATGTGAATCAAGGGCAGAAATTAGAGGAGATGAGAAGTGCCCACAAGCCAACAACATAACTTACAGAGCAGTCCAAGGTGGGGTTTGGGTTTGGATAGATCCCATTGGTGTTGCAGCAAATACAGCATCTAGGGTGTTTGTGTGTGTCTTTGGCAGAGTTGTAAGGTATGAAAACCAGAATGACCTTATTTGACCTTATAGCAGCTCCGTGGGGCAGGCCGAGTGAGGATCATTATCTTCGTTTTCTAAACGAGACCTCTGAGGCTCAAGAAAAATGGATTTTCCCAGGGTCTCCCATCCAGTTAGTGATGGGCTTGAGCCCCAAATTCAGTGCTCTTGGCTTGGGTCCTGGAGCTTCCTGCACCCTCCTCACCTTCTGTGTGGATCCAGGAGTAAACTGAGGTGAACTGTTGAGTATGGTGAGGGTTGTGGGCTCCCTGAGAGCTGAGGGCTCTGTCTACCCCCTTGTGGCCGGCAGGTGCTATGACAAGCGTCTGTGGCCTCGAATGGATCTGAGCCGGCGGAAGTCACTCACTCCACCGATGCTTAGTGGTGTGGTTCGTCGCCAGCCCCGAGCCCTGGACCTCAGCTGGACAGGTGTCTCCAAGAAGCAGCTCATGTGGCTTCTGAACCGACTGCAAGGTATGGCATAGTGGTGAGGTAGAATAGGGTGAGCTGGGGGATAGACCTGGCACAGAGCCCTTTTAGCACCAGCTTCCTGACTTTCCCCAGGCTTGCAGGAACTGGTGCTGTCTGGCTGCTCCTGGCTCTCTGTCTCTGCCCTGGGCTCAGCCCCACTGCCGGCCCTGCGGCTCCTGGACCTGCGCTGGATTGAGGATGTTAAAGACTCCCAGCTCCGGGAGCTGCTGCTGCCTCCGCCTGACACCAAACCAGGTGCAGCCTTTGTTGGCTCCTTTGTAGAGTGGGTTGGGCAAGGTGAGGGTGTGAGGCCTCCAGGGTCTCTTGTGACTTACACTAGGTGTTTAAGGATTTGAAGAAAGGATAGAACGCTTGAGTTTGAGTAGGAAAGCCCTGCTTGGCCATCGTTCATTCATTCACTCACCTGCTGTGTGCCGGGCCCTGGAATAGGAGTGGGGGAACAGGGTAGGAGTGAGGGAACATCCCTGTCCTTCAGGGGGAGATGATTATGGGATGAAACACAATATAGGACAGGAGGATGACACTGAACTCTGGAGTAGCCAGGGCATGTGAGAGAAGTCACTGGGGATTGAGGGCTGTACTGGGGAGCCTCCTCCAAAGGGAGCCGTGGCGACTGCCCTGGAAGAATGCGGCCCCATGTGGGCGGTCAGTTCTGTTTGTTAAGAGGAGCCAGAACTATGTATTTTTCTGTGACATATCCTGGTGGTTTGGTTTTTTGTTTTTAGATTTTATTTTCAGAGAGAGGGGAAGGGAGGGAGAGAAATATCAATGTCTGGTTGCCTCTTACACACCCCCTTGCACTGGGGACCTGGCCTGCAACCCAGGCATGTGCCCTGACTGGGAATCAAACTGGTGTCCCTTTGGTTCCCAGGCCGGCACTCAAATCCACTGAGCCACACCAGCCAGGGCCGTATCCTGGTTTTTAAATTATGGAAATCAGTGCAAATTCTTTTAAAATTCATGTGTGGCCCGGTAAAAATATGACTGAGCAGTGGGTTTGGTCCCTAGACTCTCTTGCCCTACAGTAAAATATATATAGATTTTCTGGAGGGAAAAGAGCAGAAGAGGGAGCCAATTGACTTGCAAGGTTATGTGGCGATGGTGGTATCATCTCTCCAGTCAGAGTAGCCACCTCTGCACCATGAGTCAGGCCCAGGGACCCTACCAAGTAAAGTCATCTTTTATTATTGAACACATATTCTGGGCTAGTCCTGTGTAGGACCCTGGAGACCTCAAACTGAATCAGCCTCATTCCCCACCCTGGTGGAACCCCAGTCATGTAGGAGAGAGAGACTCAGAAATAGAAGGTTATATGGTATGGTGTGATATGGTAAGGGCTATGGTCGGGGAAGCGGGGAGCAATGAAAGAAGCCCTCTTTTAAAGGAGCTATTTGAACTGAATCCCGGAAGGGACAGGGTTTTTCTAGGGAATGTGAGGCAGAATAAGTAGTTTTGTGGGGCAGGAGGCCCATATTGACTGAGGGGAATGCTGGGAGCTGAGGCTGGTCAGGTGATGAGAGGCCTGGTCACCGTGGGCATCATTTGGAGGTATGGGGATGGGGGCCCTGAGGCCTGGGGACTCCTTGTCTGGTCAAGATCAGATGCTCACAGTAGCATCCTCCTTGGTCCACACCAGTCTGTTGTCTACACCAAAGTCAGGGGAACCATCCAGAAAGACATCTAGCCATTTCACTCCTGTGCAATAAACTTCTTCATTTCTTCCCAGTGTTCTTTGGATAGAGACCAATTATTTTACTATAGTTGCTAAGGCCTGGCATGGTCTGGTTTCTGCTGACCTACGTGATCCCTGCATTTTAGCCACCTCAACCTCTTTGCCAAGTTTCTTCCAGCCCCAGGGCCTTTGGCCCACTCTTTTTGGCCCAGATGCTCTATCTTCCTTCATCTAATTAACACCTAATCACCCTTCAGGCTGCAGTGTAAATGCCACTTCCTCCTAGAAGCCCTTGATGATTCTCTTCCCCCATTGAGATCAGAGTTCCTCTTCAGCTTTGAGAGCAGTCCCCTCCCAGCAGATCAATGCAAAGTTATGAAGTGATTTGATTAACATCTGTTTCCTCTCACTAGGTTCTTAAGCTCTGTAAAGGGCAAGGACTGTCTGCTTGCTCTACTAGCACCCTGCTTTCACAGCTCTTTCAAGGGTCCCTTTTTCCCCATCCTCCCCCACCCCACCCCTCACAGCAGCCTTAAAAGAGGAGTAGAGAAGCAGCTAGGATTCTTTGCATTTTCTGGATGGGGCACCAGAGGCCGAGAGGGATTGAGTGACTGCTGCAAGTCACACAGGCCAAGCCAAACCAGAGCTCGCCCATTGCCCACACTACTGGACTGAGAGCCAGGAAGGTTTGGGCACGGGCAAGGGTGGGCATTGGGAAGAGTACATTCCATGAGGTGAGAAAGTGCTGGCTGGATGGCAGATTGACCCCATCTCCTTCTTCCTGAATTCACTTCAGTTTAAGCCCCTTTATCAGAAGTTTGCCAAGATGAGTCTTCTGGGCCCTTTGAGACCTGTTGTGTCTGTTGGAACTCTATACCTACCTTTCTGATCTTGGCTCCCTTGTTTGTACAGCTTTCCTAGAGCAAAACTTAAAATTCTACTTCTTGCTTTCGCCCCCGCTATTTTCTGTCTGGTGTACTCTTCTGCCACCTCTCCACAGGGTCAGTCGTTGAAGGCCCCACGTAACTGCTGCCACCTCAGTGAAACCCTTGCTGATGCACCCTTTTCCCCGCCCACGCCAGAGTGCCCTCTTTCCCCAGCTTCCCTCTGATGGCTTTAGCTGTGGCCCAAGGTTGAGGCATCTGTAGGTGTATTCTCTCTCCAGGCTCTCAGCTCCTCTAATGAAAAAAGGGAGGAGGTAGAATTCAGAGCTTGCAAAGTCAAGCAACCACAGAGGGGGCCTGACAGATAACAAGTGGTGGCCTTCGTGCAGGACATTAGGAAGGATTACCTAGCAGCCCAGCTTCAGCCAGTTGTCAGGGGAAAGGGGTAGCCCAGTGATGCCACGTTATGATTCTCAAGGAAAAGCTCAGTATCTAAGTTTCTTTATAAAAATGTCCTTTTTGTAGGCTTAATCTCCTAGAAAAGTTTTAGCATTATGTAGATTCCATAAAACACTTATGTATCTGATCCAGTTTATCTGAAAGCTGGGCTGGTGACTGGGAGGTAAATAGTGTTGTGATAAGAGTTTGGACTTGGAGTCACCAGGCCTGCTGGGCTGGCTTTGTTACTTCATAGTCACGTGACCTTGGACAGATTGCTTAATAATTTGAGCCTCCATTTTCTCCTCTGTAATAGGAATGATAATCAGAGGACTTGTCTCCTGAGGCTGTGGTTCTTAAAACATGGCTTCAGACCAGCAGCTTCAATATCACAGGAAAACTTGCTAGGAAAATAAACTCTGAGGCCCTCACTTAAGGGCCTAAGCTCTGGGGGCAGGGCCAGCAATCCATTTTAACCAGCCTACTGGGGGACATAGTTTGAGAGCCACTGGCCTAGGAGCAGACAGCCACGTAGCCTGTGTTTGGCCCACAGCGAATGCTCAGTTAGTTGCTGCTGGTGCACCATAGGTGTACCAAACACTGTGATGCCAGGAATGTGGTAGATGACAATAAAAAGGCAGCACGTGCTTATGATGCAGAGATGACCAGTGAAAGCTCTTCTACCCCTGAGACAGGAGAAGCGGAGGCCTCAGCTCAGACCTGAAAACCAGAGACACTGGCCAGGGAGAGGACTGAGCACAGGTGGCCACCAGGAGAGTGTCTCAGGGCAGGGTCATCTGTAGGTTCTCGCCCAAGTATTTAGGGGTGGGGGAGAGGAGTTAAGAGCTGAGGAAGGGATAAGACCTTATAGGAACTGGAATGTTCCACCAGGAGATGGGACTTCTTTGAGGTGCTCTCCGAGTTTTTAGCAGAGAAGCGATATTGCGCCACCTAGTGTTTGAGAATGGCTATCTTTGGACTCCAGGAAGGAGAGAGACGAGAGTGAGTAAGAAGGCTGGAGCAGGAATTGAGGCAAGAATGGTGTTGACTCAGAGCAGTGAAATGGGGAAAGGAGAGAAAGGAATCTAGCTGGTGACCTTACTAATCATAGAAGCAGAGGGAAGCGGGAGAGCAGCCTGGAATGGCTTCCCTGTTAAGGATGTTACTCATTGGATCAGTGACTATATATCGAGCACCCAATCATGGCAGGCCTCTCACTGAGGAGGCAGTGTGAGCAGGAACAGATGAGATGAGGTCAGGTGTGGGTGTCTGGGAGAAGAGCACGCCATGCAGAGAGTGCCATTGAGGCTCATACATAGTGGGAGGAGACTTGGAGGGTAGTGAGGAATATGAGTATGGAAACAGGGCTGGTTTGGATGCCTAGTTGTAGGTATGGAAGCAGAGGGAAGTGCTGACCTCTTCTGTGCCTACCCAGGGCAAACGGAGAGCCGCGGGCGGCTGCAGGGGGTAGCAGAGCTTCGCTTGGCAGGCCTGGAGCTGACAGATGCTTCCCTGCGGCTCCTGCTGCGCCATGCGCCCCAGCTGAGTGCCCTGGACCTGAGCCACTGCGCCCATGTTGGGGACCCCAGCGTCCATCTCCTCACAGCCCCCACCTCCCCACTCCGAGAGACCCTGGTACACCTCAATCTTGCTGGTAAGCATGGTCCCGTTCATCCGTCCTGCTAACCTGTTGGTCCCCATGACCAGTGCCTACCACTACTCACTTTCCTGGTGTTGGCTACCATTGCCCCATCCCCAGGTTGTCACCGCCTCACTGACCATTGCCTTCCGCTGTTCCGCCGCTGCCCTCGCCTACGCCGTCTAGACCTGCGCTCCTGCCGCCAGCTCTCACCAGAAGCTTGTGCCCGGCTGGCAGCTGCTGGGCCCCCTGGCCCCTTCCGCTGCCCAGAGGAAAAGCTGCTTCTCAAGGACAGCTAGTTGGGTGCCCCCCACCCTCCCCCAGGACTCATCAGGAGCCTGGACCTCGGGCCTTCATTTCACTCCTGCCAGGAGGCCGGGTTACCCACCTCATGACTTGGGATTCCTGAGTTTTCTGACTTGGGATTCCTGCCCAGGGACTTGAGCCAGCCTCCCCACTCTTTACCCCCTGCACTGATATTTCTGGGGGTCTGTCCTTCCCATCTCCTCCCCTTTCCACCTGCTTCATTGTCCATCCCCTGGGGGGAGTGGGTCAGAGGTACTGGGGGTTGCTGAGCCAAAGGGATGGTGGGAGGGGGGTAAGGTGCAAGTTTGAGGGAGGGAGAATGGGGGAAGTGTATCTGCACACAGGATACTGGGAGCCAGGGGCTGGGGGA